>PVJC01035902.1:0-17989 GCA_004026665.1 Murina feae | reverse complement strand
CTCCCCGATGCCCCACAAAGGGCCTGGGAAGCCCACTAAGCAGGCCACTGACCCCCTGCCACCTCTTACCCGCTCCCCGGCCCACCACCTTGCTTTCCCACTTCCTGGTGCCCTGGTGCCCTGGTGCCACTTCCAACTGCCAGCATAGGCAGGTAGTTGCAACAGAACCCTTTGGTTTGCTCTGGTCCCGTGGCTGTTGGCCTCTATCTTGGCTGGGTTAATTTGCATACAGCTGCTCTGATTGGCTGTTGGCCTCCATCTTGGCTGGGTTAATTTGCATACAGCCGCTCTGATTGGCTGGTGGTAACGGTCACATTTGCATGTTTCGCTTTTATTATAGAAGATATATATATATATATATATATATATATATATATATATATAATTATTTTATTCTTTCTTACAATTTCAATCTCAAAATATAGACTATGGGGAAGAAAAACACACAGGCAGTTGTCATTTAGAGGGCTCCACCCAAGCTCTTACTTGCCACACCTGCCTTAGGCTGTGTACAATGGCAGGAGTTGAGGGCTGTCCCACATGAACTGCCACCAGTGTACTGGTATTTATGACACTGGGATTTTAACAACATCAATAATCACATTTTCCATATAATACTACCAGTTCGGCACTTTTTAGGATTCCAATAAAGGTACCAGGATGAGGAATTAGCTGAAAGAAAAAACTAAGAAACATTTTTAAGAAATTCAATGGAAGATTGAAGGTGCTCAGCACAATGCAAATGGGAGCTTCTCTGGTATCTTGAAAAGAAAATGTCAATTGATGATTTTGAAAATGTAATTTCAACTAAATTAATAATTATCCACTCTAATAAATCTGTTCCCTTTCTTGTTCCCTTGTTCTAGCTAACTCAGTATTAGCTATCCAGTTGTTAAGACAGTGATCTAAGGATCATATTTGACCCTTTATGCTTCCTCATTACCAAGTCCTGCCAGTTTTATCTTCCTTAGTTTCCACATTTTTTCAGATCGACTCTATACCACAAAGTATGAGCTATAGAGTCCCAGTAACACATGTATCTGAATTCTGTTCCACCACTCACAGAGTGACCCTGGACAGGTTAAATTCTGTCGAAGATTCCTCATTTATTCTAAACCGAAGACATTAACTACTTTGTAGGGATGATGTGAAAATTAAATGAGATTGTGTTTAAAATGTGCTTAGTGATTACCTAGAACACAGCAAACAAAAACCGGCAGCCATTGTCTTCATCAGTGCTCCAATATCCTCCCCTAGCCCACCACACCACCTCATTCTTGGGCTCCCTCCTCCAAGCCTTGCCTTTTTATATAGCTACCAAATGTTCTATCTATATGCCAGTTACATTTCTTGACTCTTCTCTCTCCTTTTGCCTAGCTTACTCCTGGCCATCCTTTTGGGCCTCTGCTTCTACTTAGCTAAATTAGCTGCCTCTCAGTGCTGCCATACAGCTTTGATTATCTCTTATCACTGGACTTAATCTTATATAATAAAACCCTAACGACTGAATGGTGGAATGACCAGTTGCTATGATGCACAATGACTAGCAGGGAGTAGATGCTCAACGCAGGAGCTACTCCCTGGTGGTCATTGCACTCCCACAGAGGGAGCGCTGCTCAGTCAGAAGCTGGGCTCACAGCTGGTAAGCGCAGTGGTGGTGGGAGCCTCTCTTGCCTCCAAGGCAGCGCTAAGGAGTAGCGAGAGGGTGCAGGCCAGGCTGAGGGATGCCCTGTCCCCAGGACATGATTATCATACACCGGGCCTCTAGTATATTAAAATCCATGTGTCATAATAATTTATTTATAGGTTTGTCTCCCCATGAGACTGTGATAGGGAAACATGTCTGATTCATGTCTTTATTCACAACATCCTGCATACTGCTTAAGACATATGAATATTCAGTTTATTGAATACTCAGATGCTTTTGAATTATTTAGGAAAACAGCGTGTTTTACTTTCTGTATCCTCTTACATTGAAATGCCAGGAAAAACTCTTTTCTAAAGTAGGAAAGTATCAGTATGTTAGAGAGTGTATTTATTAGCACGCACCTGCTCTCGAATCATATTTTTATAATGACCCACAATACTGTCATGCTGTTCTAATGTTTTCTTCTCCTCTTCTTCTTTTTTATCTTCTTCACTCGACTTATAAATAGCTTTAGTTATCACACCTATAAAAGAAAGCTTATTTAAAACTTATTTTAAACATTTAAAATACCATATTATTAAGAATTAATCAGTAAAAACATATGGTCTAACTGCATGAGAGAGAAATAATCTTTCCAATCTTATTTAAGGCCAAAAACCCTTCAGTGGGCTACACATCAAGAGCTAGAAAAAAACACACCCCACTTTTAAGCTTATAAAATCTGCACATGACCAAAATACACATATACAATATAATCATAGGTACTTTCTAATAAAAATACCAATATAAAAGTCCTTATCTTACCTTCAAGTTCCTTTACCAGCTTTGTAAACTCATGATCAAATATCATGTATTCTGGACTAGGAAAGTTGGGCTGGGGTTTCTGAGATGCTCTGGAATACAACTCATGTTTGCTAATAAATCCTAGTTTCTCTATGAAATTCTCTTTGCCAATCCTCTTCTCTATCAGTTGTTTTAGTTTCTCTCTACAGAGATAAGTATATTGAGATGCTTTAAAAAAGTCATGACAAAACATAAACACTTTGTTTACATTATACTTTGGCACAAAAATATTTATCATTTTCTCTTGAATATTAGTAAGCCATTTATCCTAGCATTTCCCCCTTACTTACTTCATGTAGTTCTCAAGTGAGTTATCATTGAAATAAATAGAAATGCCCAACAGAAGGGCACACAAGCCTTGGACCAACTGCTCTTCCTCTCCAAGATTCTCTGCGATTTGTGCTGTAAGCTGAAATCTTTGTTAAGGAGACTAATGGTTCATAGTATCTACAGTATTTTATTTTATAATTTGAATTTGACATGCAGTTCATATAAGAGTATCCATAAGAAGTTCTGTATAGTACTAGCAAACACTCTCTCACATACATACAGCTTAAGCAAGCACCATTAATCACTTTAATAGTTTAAAAAGTTCAAATAAAGAAAATTCAAATATTTGGGGCATAGAGCTACTTTGAACTGAGAGGAAAAAATAAAAACGACAATGATAAGTACTTATATGTATTTTACAACAATGTAAAGGATACAAATGGGACATTGGCTGAATTGTGAAGAAAATGCGTTACCGCAATGGGACAGTTACTTAGCCAGGTACAAAGCAACATCAGTAATCCAATTCTTGTTTGTATTTTGCTTCCCTGAAATAGATAAGTCAGCAGAAACCCCATTTTACTTTTTTTCAAATTTAAAGTTGCCCCAAGATTCTTCCCCATTTGCATAAAAACATATTTAACATCTTATAAAAGATGTGTTAGGAATCCAGGTTTTAAAAATTGAACGAGAATGCATCCTTGTGTCTTCTACGAGCTGTACTGCACAGTAAGAAATGCACAACAAGGAATCAGAACTGATTCATGTTCTTAAGCATATACTGGGTAATCTAACACACTATTAGTGGAAAAACCTGGCCTGCTAAGGAAGAAGTGTATGATATAGATGCTTTAAAAAATGTAACAATCCTGTCACTTTATAAAAAAATTAATTTTCCAAAGTTTTGATGTTTCAATTAAAAATTTAAAAACAAGTTTCAAGTAAAAGGACAAATTCTACCTCCTTCAAAAAACATTGAGAAAAATACAAAGAAATAACCTTCTGAATTATTTAACTAATAAAGAATATATTTTCTAACGGAAAAATAAACAAGCCATGTTACAAAATCACTGACATGATAATAAAAAATCACAAACATAATGGAGAAAAAGATTTATGTAAGTTAGCTAAGTGCCCCAAATCACTAACTACACTGCTGCAAAGTATAATTAAACAATACTGAACACTAACCTATCCATCCCAATTATAGTTTTCTAAATTTTGCTACAACAGATTTGTATCTGCTTTGTGGGAAATTCTGTTTGCTGGTAACATAGTCACAAACAATATTATATTATGTAAACTACTAAAGGTCCCGTTCACGGATTCCTGCATCTTAAAAGGAACTGTGGGCCTCAAGGCTGAGGCTGCAGTGGGCACAAGGGCAGGTCTACATGCTCCTGCCCCTCCTGCTGTAGCAATTCCATCTGAGGGCAATCCCGCTCCTGCCACCGCTCCCACGTGCTGACAGTGGCACAGGAGCGACTGGGGCCAGTGCCAGCAACACATGTGAGAGGTGGCTGCCCCCCTCCCCCCCATCGATTGCCCCTCAGGAGCAGGGGGAAGTGGAGAAGCCAACACCAATCACTGCAGTTACCAGCAGTCAGCTGGGATTCTCACTGAGTGGTGCTCCCCTGTGGGAGTGTACTGACCACCAGGGGGTAGTTCCTGCATTGAGCGTTTGCCTCATGTCATAGTGACCAGTCATTCAGTCAATTTGTGTATTAGCCTTTTATTATATAGGATTTTTTTTTATTAAGTAAAACAACTTTTTGAAACAAAATAATGGATATTAGCACAGTAATGTATTACTTTTGGGTGCAATTTCAGAAAATAACCAAAATATAGTTATTCGAAGATCTAGAGAACTATGAATTTAAAGTAACAACCATCATGTTTTGAAAAATTTCTAGCATTAAATTTCTAACTTAATGAGTCTTGATGTCAATATCTTGGCCTTTCCATAATCTATTTTCCAATATATTTAAACAAATTTAAATTAGATCTCTTCAAATGATGTGCCAAGTAAGCATTAATTAGCATAAATTTAATTTTCACATGAATTATTTTTCTTTGCCTCTGTGATTTTACTGTGCCCACAATATATCTTCATGTTACCCAAGTAAATTGAAAAGTTAAAATATATACACTTATTCTCAATCGACTCTGTGCCTAAGAGAACTTAAAACTAATTACTCAAGTCACACATGCAAATGTTTTATTGATTTTCTCTAGTCATATATAAAAAGTTTATTATTACTTGGAATACCATCTGTAGGTGCCAAATATACCTATTTCATATATACAAAGGCATCCTATAAAATCACTGGCTAATGTCTGAGTGAACAAATGTGCAATTAGACTCAAATTTGAATCTTCTAGAAATATCCCTGAGGGGTCTAATTGAAGGATAAGAAGAGCAAAGTCAAATATAACTAAGAGAAAATAGAATATCCCCGTTATTATAGTTACAAAATAATATAAAGTACACAAGAACGAACCAAATTAAAACTGTAAAACCTAACCTAGGAAATTTTAAAACCATTCCTAAAGAGCACAAAACTAGACACAAATCAACAGAAAGAAACCATGTTTAGATAGAAAAACTCAAGACCATGGAGATATTAACTTATAAAATTAATAAAATTTATAAAATTAATGTGACCCAATAAAAATACCAACAGATTTTTTCCCTCTGGAATGAAACAAACTGGTTCTCAAGTTCATATAGAAAAATAAACAAGCAAAAATAACTAAGGAAACTGTAAAAAGTAAAAAAGAGAAATGAATACAGCCAGCACAAAACCATCAGTAGGTTACAGATAGACTTAAAAAATGTTGGAACAACTAGATAGCTATCTAAAAAAGATCAGAGGATCCATATCTCATATCTCATTGAGGAAAGTGGAACTAAGACTTACATGCAAAAAATTATAACAGAAAGTATGAAATAAAAATATGGGCAAATTCCTTAAAATCTTGAAGCGGTAAAGGCCTTTTAAGTATGGCAAAGTAGAAATAATAAAAGGAAAGTGATATAAAAATAAAATAAATCCAAAACAAAACACTCAGGTCAAAAGACAAATGACATCTCAAGAAAAATTTATTTGTAAGTTATCACAGACAAGGGCTGAATTCCTTAATCTAATCTAATAAAAGAGTAATATGCAAATTGACCCTCACTCCGTTATACCTAAGCCATGCCCACCAGCCAAGCAGAGCAACTATATGCAAATTAACCCAGCCAAGATGGTGGCCGGCAGCCACAGAGCTGGAACAAGCATGAGGCTTGCCCCGGTAATGCAGGAAGCAAAGGTTCCTGTCTGCCTAGGCCGGCTGTGGCCTCAGCTCAAGACAACAAAGTTTCAATTATAGAAGATAAATAAACCACAGAGACCTGCTTTCAGCCTTGGGCTCAAGGAAGCACTGGGAGCCTGGGTTGTCAGGAGTAACTGACCTAAGCTCCGGTTAAAGCAACTAAGTTTCAACTTTAGAAGTTAAATAAATTCCAGCCAGCCTCGCTGCAAACAGCTATCAGCCACTCACCCAGGCTGGCCAGGTACCCCAGCAGGGACCCCCCCTCCCTGAAGGGGATGTGGCCAGCCTTAAAACGGCCCTCAGCCCCTCATCCAGGCTGGCCAGGCACCCCAGCAGTGACTCCCTCCCTGAAGGGGATGTGGCCAGCTTGAAAATGGCCCTCAGCCCCTCACCCTGGCTGGCCAGACACCCCCAGGGGGACACCCGCCTTGAAGAGGCTATGGCCATCCTGCAAACAGCCATCAGCAAATCACCCAGGCTGGCCAGGCACCCCAGCAGGACATCACCCTGATCCGGGGCACCCTTCAGGACAAACCAGCCAGCCCCCACCCATGCATCAGGCCTCTATCCTATATAATAAAAGGGTAATATGCAAATTGACCCTAATAGCAGAACGACTGGGAATGACTGGTCACTATGACACACACTGACCACCAGGGGGCAGATGCTCAATGCAGGAGTTGCCCCCTGGTGGTCAGTGGGCTCCCACAAGGGGAACTCTGCTCAGCCACAAGCCAGGCTGCCAACTGCCAGCACAGCAGTGGTGGTAGGAGCCTCTCCACCTCTTCAGCAGAGCTAAGGATGTCCGAATGCAGCTTAGGCCTGCTTTCTGCTGGCATGTGGATATCCCCAGAGGGCCCCCGGGCTGCCAGAGGGATGTCTGGCTGCCAGCTTAGGCTCAATGCCCCGGGGAGCGGGCCTAAGCCAGCAGGTGGACATCTCCCAAAGGGTCCCAGATGGCTAGAGGTCACATGCCCGGCTGAGGGACCCCCCCATCCCTGAGTGCACAAATTTTTATGCACTGGGCCTCTGGTATAACATAAAGTTCTTATAAACAATAAATTGGACTAATAATCCAATAGCAAAATGGGCAGATAAACCATAAAAAAGAAGAGCTCACAGAAAAACTTCAACTGGTGTGAAAACATACAGAAAGTGATTCAACATTTTAGTAAGGGAAATACAGATTAAAACTCAGTGAGGTAATGTTTTTTACCACCCATCAGATTGGCAAGAATACAAGTCTGACACCATGCTATTGACTGTGGGGAAACAGATAATCTAGTACACTGCAATTTTATTTTACTTAGCTAGCAGAAGTGTAAAATGGCACTAAATGAAAGAAAAAACCAAGGTGCAGAGAGTGGGTCTGCATAAAAAGCATTGAGAGTATAAAAGAAATACCCTTTACCTGGCAAATCATTTGAATAATAGGAAGCAGGGAACTAGGATAGGGCCAAGACTTCTTATTGTATACCTTTCTATATCATTTTTAAAAAATAATATATTTTATTGATTTTTTACAGAGAGGAAGGGAGAGAGAGAGTTAGAAACATTGATGGAGAGAAACATTGATCAGTTGCCTCTTGCACACCCCCTACTGGGGATGTGCCCACAACTAAGGTACATGCCCTCGGCCGGAATCGAACCTGGGACCCTTCAGTCTGCAGGCTGATGCTCCATCTACCGAGCCAAACCAGCCAGGGCTCTATATCATTTTGATTTCACACCATGTGTTACCCATTTCAAAAGAACATATATATCTTTTTAAAGAACTTAAGTTTTAGTTCTAAGAGTGGTAGTACGGTATGAGTAAAAAGGACATTTGATTGGAAATTGGAAGAACCAAATATTATGTGAGCCCAAATTTCCTCATTTTGTAACAGAGGGAGTTGGATTAAATGATCTCATTAGGAGGATACCAGGATTTCTATCCCGGTTTTAAAACTCAATAGCCATAAAACCTTACTTATTTCCCTTCCACATCCTTAAATAAGGGCAATAGTCAGTACTTATCTCACAGAGTTGTGGAAAGGATTAAATACATGTAAAGAACTTAGAACAATGTATGGTAAATGCTTTACAAATGTTATAAACTATTATCCTAGTTTCTAGCTCTGCAATTCTATGACTCTCTAACTAACTAGCATATTAAAAGCAAAACTAATGCTCCAAATTTAAAATAGATAGCAGAATAAAGCTGATCTGAAAAAAGAAAACAGTAATATTAATTGCTGGGATAATTTTTTAAATTATTACCTCAGTGAAATATAGGCAGCTCTTGCGTTGCTACATTAACAGAAACTCATGCATATTGGAAGCATGCAAAGTGAGGACTATGTAATAATACTCTTTTATGCAGATTATATTATTCTGATGTTCATGAAACCATGATACACAACAGAGTAAATGGTAGATAATTAAATATCCAAAATAAGGAGATGGTTAACTAATCTACGGTTAACGAACCAATGGTATACTAATCTGGTGAAATATTATACAATAATAGAAAGTGATGTTAATTTAGTGTATAATAACATGACAAATAACTGTAAGAAAAAATACAGACTATAAAATGGAATATACGAACACTGCTCTATAAACAAACAGTACAGAAAAAATGACTGAAATTTTACCAGTAGTTATCTTTGAGTAGTATAATGAGGAACATTATTCTCTTTCCACTTTCTATTTTTCTAAATGTTTTAAAATGAAAATAAAAATATACTACTGAATATAAAAATGCTACAGTATTTGTCCACTGTACCATTATAAAATGTTGAAAATAAGATCAATACAATAAAATCCTGTTTAAGCTGCTCTATTCCTTCAAAATAAGATCGGAAATTGAGCACTAAAAGCTATCAAAATATTCTGTCATTGCTCTCTCTGATCATCTGGTGGATTCTTTACAAGATAAACACCTAGAATAGCTAAAAGAAAACCACACTCCACTTTCTGACTAAAACTATTCATTTTGTTTATGTTTACATATTTATATGTTTGTTTTTAAGTTTAAGTCAAGAAAAAGTACATATCCTAGGCCCCCAGAGTATATGAACCACTGAAGATATTTTGAAAAATAGACACTGAAATTATAATTTCAGACCACCCTGACAGTCTAGTTACTAGAAATCACATATTTTACAGGATGAAAGAAAACCACAAACAAGATAATTAACGCTGAATCATCTTATCTTCAACATAAGCTATTATGTTTCCCCTATTATATTTTCTAAATAAAAATATCTCTTATTCCTACTTTGTAGATTTCAAGTTTAGTATTTTTCCATTCTTTGAAAAAAATATGAAAAGCCAGTATTTTAAGCTTCTAGTGTTAAAGTTTTAAAATGAGATTCTGGAGCAGTGGTTCTCAACCTGTGGGTTGTGACCGACCCTTTTGGGGGTCGAACGACCCTTTCACAGGGGTCACCTAAATACATCCTGCATATCAGATATTTATATTATGATATGAAGTAGCAACAGAAATAATTTTATGGTTGGGGGTCACCACAACATGAGGAACTGTACTGAAGGGTCGTGGCATTAGGAAGGTTGAGAACCACTGTTCTAGAGTATTATTTTCTGTAGATTCATTTCCTAGTGGTGGTCTCTGGGGATAGAGAATTAATAGAAAAGGGGCATGATGGAGCTTTCTAGAACTATAAATATGTTATAAATGTTGTTTTGGGTGGTAGTTTCAGAGATATATATTTAACCACCAAAAACCATCAGATTGAACACTTAACTGCATTTTACTGCGTGTAAATTATACCTACAAAAAAATTCCCTCTCAAATTACTGACATGTATACTTATAAAATACTTAACCTAATACCAAAAATTCTTTAGGCCAAATATGTCTGTGTGTGAGTTATTAACATGTGTTAAATCATGCTCATAAACAGAGAACAGGACCTCAGTTATTACTACCCACATCCCAACTGAACATATGCCTAAACAGAAACATTAAGGTACACTCCTCTTTTTGCCAAACATTCCACAAAACCAAACCAAACCAACAAATCACATTTCCCCCTCCAACTCACCATACACACACATAAAAAACTAATCCCCAATAGTAGTTATAGTATATGGGTTTTATTTAGAATAACCCATAATATTTAATTTAAAATATTTCAAATTACAAAATTATACTTACTATTGTACATTTTTAATAACCTAATTAATATAAAAACCATCACATTTTTGCATATAATGACTAACTTACTGGCAAAATTATTAATCCTAAATTTTACTACCATTGAAATATTTTTAGGGGAAATACAGAAGCAAGCTTGGGTGAAAAACAAAAACAAAAAAAACACCAAAAGCCAAAACCAAGGAGTTTCTGAAAGTGCAAGCATCCCGGGAGGAGGCACAGTATAGCTTCAGATGGTCATTCCCACAGGTCTTAGGAAAACCACTACAATATCCCAAGGAGGAAAACTGTAGAGCCACTTATGATAGAGATCAACTTGCTGGCACATGAAGGTGTGAGTAGAATGTAACTTCAAACAAGCGGTTAAAAAAACCAATCAGCAAACCCAAGACAAAGAAAAGCCTTGCTGTAAGAGGAAAATGCCTAAGTTTACACAAATGATACATACCCGTCTGTCGATCTTATCACCCTGTAAATTATACATTAAAAATTATTCATAAATATTACTGCTTTAGAAAAATTTAAATCTAGAAAAAATCCCTCAAATAGTTTCTACAAACCCAAACTAATACTTTGGGACAGAACAGTTCTAATATTTTATTATGTAACAATGCACACACATTTTAGAGGAGAGAGAATAATTTATGGCACTGTGATCTCTAAGGGTGGGCAGACACCACTATCTGGAGGACTTCTCTTCATGCATGAGTTATAACTACAATGTCCGAGCAAAGTCTATAGTGATGGTGGTTAGACAGTTACTTACTGTCTGGCTTAAGAAAAGCTGTTTTCAACTGACAGCAACATTGAAATGCCAAGTATTAAATAAATAAAAATATGAATATTTTGGGATAGATTTTTAAACAATAAGAGATAAATGGTAAATCAAAGCTATAAGCTTTCAAGAGAAGTAAAGCAATGTTAAACAACAAAGGGAGTTTTTAAACCCCCTTTCACTTACAGTTAAGTTTTTAAATCCTCATTCAAGAATGTGTTTTTATTGATTTTTAGAGAGACATCAATGTAAGAATCGACTGGTTGCCTTCAGCATGAGTCCCGACTAGGGATCAAACCTGCAACCTAGGTCTGTACCCTGACTGAGAATTGAACCTGCAATCTTTTGTTGTACAGGACAATGCTTCAACCAACGGAGCCACCCGGCCAGGGCTACAGTTAATTTTTAAGCTTTCATTTATCACTCCCTGTGGATGACACTGATGTTTCTTTAAAGCTAACAAAACAATTCCATAAATATAGCAAAATTAAAAATTAAGGAGGATATGGCACATTATCATGGGAAGGGGTATCAGACAATTCCAGTAGATACAGCAATTTAGACTTACCCATATTTTTACTCCCCCCCACCCAGTGACTCTGAATGTTGATGCCTTTACCCTGTTGCTAAAGCAGGAACTTGAATTGTTCAACAGCAAGTCTGACTCGTGTAGGTAAATCATCTAATTGTAAGTGATAGTCCTAAATGAGTTAGAATCAATACTGTTCTTATCAATAGTCGAAAGGAATGCAAACATTTTTAGTTATGCTTTCCTCTATCATACTAGGTAAATTATATGCCTTAGAGTTTTGAGAACTCATAAACATCAAGGGATATACAGTTTAACTATACAAGACATGGACTGGTATTCTAGTGTTTTCTGAAAGGAAGTTCAATTGCTCTGGGTCTGGGAAGAGAAAGAGGGAGGTATATGGCTACAAACCACTTTACTCCCTCTCTTAAAGTGAGCTGAATTAAAATGACAGAAAATGACATGCAAGGACACTGTGGATGACTGAAAAAAAACCCCAAAAAACCAATAAACACCTCTGCCTAGAATCTGTGTTTCCATCATGATGCAGACCTTATTGTTATAACACTATTTTGGCAAAACCATTCTGTAAGAATATTTATGGCTTTTTCTCTACAAAACTGTTTCAGGTTACAATGAGCTAATAAGCAGGTAAGTAAGTCCTTGCCCCTTCCTTTTTTCATCTGCATAGTCTACTAAGAACAGCCTTAAATTCTTATATCAATGGCATCAAAACATGTAAGCCAAACCTTCCTCACGCTCTCAGAGAAGTTTCACTGGCACGTTACCTGTGAGAGGATGTTGGTGCACTGTTGCAATAAAGAAACTGGAGGGTTGCCGATACTTGTAGCAAGTTGAACCCTGAGCAACTGTTCTTTCTGGGTGGCATTTTCTTGCAAAGCATGGGCGAGGGCCACAGAAGCGCACCAGTTTGAAAGTGAATCAGTAGAAAACAAACCTCCGCATAATAACTGACCAGCCGAGACTGAATTACCTGTTGCTACAAAGATGAAAGGCAGATGATAATAAACATTTATTATGTTTTTTTCCACACAGAAAAAGACAAAATACTATCTAAAAAATGTGTTGATTAGTAGTATTAAATATTTTTCAAAGTCTGTTTTTCAAAACAAATGAAAGATGACCTCTTCCCCCCTACTCAAAAAAAAAAAAAAAAAAAAAAAAGACCATGGGAAAAAAGTAGCAGAATAAAGAAATAGTAGAATACTTTAGGCATCAAATTGATAATAGTAATATTCCAGAAATTTTTTTACCTTAATACTACATTTCTAAAGAAAATTCAAGGAAATGCCATACTTTAAATATTCTACTACAACCAGGGTCTTTTATGAGTTGTGATATATTTTACCATTAAAATCTAGAAAGACAATTATTTTTTAAAACAGGAATTAAAACAAAATTATTTACCATCAATGGTGGAAGGTAGAAGTGTTGACACAATTTCTCCTTGTCCTTTTTGGTTTTTATATAAGAAACACTGGAAACAATAGAGAACAGCACAGCGCAATACAAATGGCTGCCTTTCATTAACCATGGACATGAGAAGTACTACAATTGCCGGTCTGTTGCATTTAAAAAAAGGACAAAAAGAAACATTGCAAATCAATGAATAGTCATTTTTGTTGATTGAAAAACCATAACCACAACACCAGCAAGTTAAGTATTTCCATCTCCATTTCACAGAAAGGATAACTGCAGCTTAGAGAAGCAAGATGACTTATTTGCTTACGGAACACAGCTAGAAAGTGGAAGAGGTGATACCTGAGCCCAAATGCATAGGTACCAAAGACTAACTCTTTTAAAATAACATCTTTATCTTGTCAGATAATTTCTAGTTTCAAAACACACAAACTGAACTTCTTAAAAGAATAAGGTGTGCATATGAGACATACTGAAAACCCAAAGTAAGTTTTTACTTCATAGCAGAATCTCAGTATTTCCCTTTTCCTACCTTGGTGGGTTTGAAGGTGCATTTACAGAAGCAAAGTAGTCTTGGTTTACTTGACAGCCTCGAATAACTTCTGATACAGTATTAATGGTCTATTAAAGGGGGAAAATAATTTAGAGAAAGTAAGTTAAGGAAGAAAACCTGTTTTCAAGTGAAGAAAACTGTTATATCTCTGCTTTTTGCTTCTCAATGCCAAAATTCAGACACCAAATTAATTAGTGACAGCATATAATCTTGCAATACTTCCTTTGAGATAACATTTAAAAAATTAAGTGTAGGCCTCTAATTAAAAGTAACACTTGACCACACACATTTAAAATCTCAAAAAACTAAAATTAATATCATTTAAGAGCTAGAATCTATTTCTACAAAACAAGAAAAGTTTGCTTTAATATAATCCTATCCTTTACTCTAATAAAAGAGTAATATTGAAATTAAACATCTCCCTGAGATGCCTAAGCCATGCCCACCAGCCAAGCCATGCCCAGCAGCCAATCAGAGTGACTGTATGCAAATTAACTCAGCCAAGATGGAGGATGGCAGGCACGGAGGTGGGTGCAGAGCAGGCGGCAGGGAGGGTGGGGGCCTTGGGGTGTGTGGGGTGGGCGGGGCGGGGTGGGCTTGGCCAGCCTGCAAACTGCCATTAGCCCCTCACCCAGGCTGGCCAGGCATGCCAGCAGGTGGATATCCCTTAAGGGGTCCCAGACTGTGAGAGGGCACAGGTCGGGCTGAGGGACGCCCCCCTCACACCCGAGTGCACAAATTATTGTACACTGGGCTCCTAGTATATAATAAAAGGGTAATATGCAAATTCACCCTAATAGCAGAACGACTGGGAATGACTGGTCACTATGACACACATTGACCACCAGGCGACAGATGCTCAATGCAGGAGCTGCCCCCTGGTGGTCAGTGTGCTTCCACAAGGGAAGCTCTGCTCAGCCACAAGCCAGGCTGACGGCTGCCAGTACAGCGGTGGTGGTGGGAGCCTTTCCTGCCTCCTCAGCAGCGCTAAGGTTGTCCAACTGCAGCTTAGGCCTGCTCCCTGCTGACAAGTGGACATGTCCCGAGGGCTCCCGGCTGCCAGAGGGATGTCTGACTGCCAGCTTAGGCCCGATCCCCCGGGCTTAAGTCAGCAGGTGGACATCCCCCAAGGGGTCGCAGACTGTGAGTGGGCACAGGCCGGGCTGAGGCCACCCCTTCTTCCCTCCAAGTACATAAATTTTTGTGCACTGTGCCTCTAGTATTGGAGAACAAGTTTAAAATGTAATAAATTCAAGATTCAATTTAAGAATGAAATTGAGCCATGGCCAGTGTGGGTACATAGTTAGAATGTTGTCCCACATACCAAAGGGTCTCTGATTCGATTCTGGTCAAGGGCACATAACTAGGATGCAGGTTCAATACCCAGCCCCGGTAGGGGTGTGTGTGGGAGGCAACCAATCAACGTGTCTCTCTCACACTGATGTTTTTCTCTCTCTCCCCACTCTCCCCTTCCCTCTCACTCTCTCTATAAATCAATAGAAAAAATATCCTTGGGTGAAGATTAACACACACGCATACACACAGAAAATGAATAAAGTTGAAAAAACCTCCAAGAAAATAGAATTAAAGAACAAAAATAGGTCCAGAAAGTCCAACAACCTATTAATAGAGTTAGAAAAACAGAAGAGAAAAGGGAACATTATCATGGAATACAAAAAACATCCTCAGAACTGAAGGACATTTCATTTGTCTCCGGCTTGAAAGGGTCCAGTGAGTGCTCTTTCAAATAAATGAAGGAAAAAAAGTTCTGCAGTACAGCACATCATCAGTGAATTTCAGAAAACCAGAAATAAAGATTTCAAAAGTTTTAGAGAGAAAAAAAAGCAGATTCTATAAAAAGGATTAAGATTCAAGAAGGCTTCAGCAATACTGAAATAATGTTCTGAAAGCTGAGTGTAAGTAACTTCCAACTCTGAATTCTATCCCTAGCCAAACTTCAGATTAACTCTGAAGGAATAACAGAAGTAAAAACATATTCTCTTGACATTTTCCCCTTTTCAAGAAGTTAACTAAAATAAGATAATGAAATGGGGGGTTGGGGGAGGACATGGAATCTGTATCTAAGGAATCCAAGTCAAGAGAGAGGTGAAAGGAAGTCAGTCCTGGGAGGAATGGCGAATGAAAGTCCAGGACAAGAGTCATGTGGCAGAAAGAGAGAATAACCAGTCTGTATTGGAGCAGGATGATGAAAGGTTTCCAGAAAATAAAACGCAAAAAAGAACACTATTATAAGGCAGACAAGAGCAAGGTGTGTTTTAAAAAAAGACACAGGCCTCTCTTTGGCTTAGCAGGGGACAGTATAAATATAGTTGTAAAACTATAAGCCCTGATTATTGATTTAAAAATAAGTTACTGGGGTGACCAGGGAAGTAAAGTAGGAGGGCTATACAGAGGGTTAGTGCGACTTACGATAGGGAGGAGAGAGGTTGAAGACAGCTGTTTTTGTTATAAAACTTTTATTATTATCTGTGCTTTTAATGTGCATGTGTTGAGAAAAATAAAAGGATAATTTAAATAAACTAAACCATTATTTTCTTCAAATTACTGTTTTTCTTAAAAGGTAGAAAACAGAAAATGCCATATGTCAGGAAAGAATTTACTATTTTATAAATAAGCAAGACTACTTAAGATTCAAGTCTTGACTAAGATTAACGTCATATTGTTCTCAAAATTAAAAAAATAAATCATACTGTTCATGGCTGCTGAACACAATAAAATTAATGAGAACTCTTCTATGCTTTATCACTAGTTATATATTATTAAACTTGAGGAATAAGTCCACCTTTTGGAATTGATACTATCATCATTATGCTAATTACATTTTAGTAGGATCAATAAGGACTTTAACACATAAAAATGTTTACTATTGCTGTTTTTCCCTTAGCTGATATTTAATTCTTTCTGATAATTCTTAGGATTTCAGCTTCACAGAGCAGTCTCTGCCTTCATTCAGTTTACCTCAGTCAGGATATCAGCAGGAATTCCAGTAGCCATTAGGATAGTGCAAAGCTGCTGCAATAAGCCACACTGAAACATGGCTTTCTGGCAACTACTGGTAGCACCAGGAGGGTTGGTGGGAGATACCAGGACACGAATAAGCTGCAAAAGAAAGAGAAAACAAAATCTGTCTTTTAAAAAAGTAGTGAAGCAAATTTAATCTATAGCAACAAAAAAAAATCTAGGCGAAGAATGCCCTTACTTGCTAAGCCAGATCTGGGTGCTCTTCCAGGGGTCCTCAAACTACGGCCTGCGGGCCACATGCGGCCCGTTGAGGACATTTATCCTGCCCACCGGGTGTTTTTGCCGCTTTGTTTTTTTACTTCAAAATAAGGTATGTGCAGCGTGCACAGGAATTTGTTCAGTTTTTTTTTTACACTTTAGTCCGGCACTCCAACGGTCTGAGGGACAGTGAACTGGCCCCCTGTTTAAAAAGTTTGAGGACCCCCTGCATCATGACAGTAGTTCTGTTATACTATATATTAATCCTAAGTTTATCTCCTTCAGTGATTGTGAACTCTCAAAGAGCAGAAACTACCTTGGTCATTTTTATATCCCAAATAAGCACAGTAACATAGTCCAAACTCAATAAATGAATGAATGAATAAGTAACAGGGTGGTATTTTATCGAAGTAAGATTTCTTATTGAAGTGAAGATGAACACCTAATTATAGAGCAGATCTGAAAACAGAATGGGTGGAGGTGTTTAAATTCCTCTGAAACTGGAAATATTTAAAGAGAGGATAAACCAACAACTGGAGACATGGTAGAAGATTCATGCATTAGGCAAGGGGTTGGCCTTATGCCTATTAATGCTAATTAAGTCCCTAATTTGTATCCTATGATTAGATTAGTCTGAACTTAAACATGAAATTTAAGAAACATGAAAAAAGTCATCCCAAACAAGTGTTCAGCAGTTACATCTTCAAAATAATCTTATATATACCTTGCATTTTAAAACTAGAGTAATATGTATATATGTGTATAAAATCTTGTATATCAAAATCAAATGGGACATCTAAACTAATAAAAGCGAAATATTAAAATTAACCGTTTCTCCGAGACAGGGTAAGCCACGCCCACCAGCCAATCAGAGCGGCTGTACGCAAATTAGCCCAGCCAACATGGCGGCCGCCACTCACGGACCTGAGTAAACAGCCCTTTCCATTGCGGCACCAGCGAAAGTGAAGCTGAGCCCTTCAGCTCAGCTCTGATTAAACTGCCTCTAGCGAAAACACAGCTTTTTGAAACATTGTAACAATCATAGAATCCTCCGGAGCTGAAGGAAAGAGCAGCTCTGGCCTAACCAGTAAAAGTAACAATTGTTTCATTATAGACGCTGCGAGGTGAAGCAGAGGAGGCTTCGTTAGTAGTTAGAAGGCCGCCTTAAAGGAACAGTGTATCAATTATAGAAGATGACCCCAGGCCTTC
>PVJC01035901.1:0-17988 GCA_004026665.1 Murina feae | reverse complement strand
CCTCTTTCCCACTCCGCGGATCGCCACCTTGCTTTCCCACTTCCTGGTGCCCTGCAAGGGGCCTGGGAAGCCCACCAAGCAGGCCACTGACCCCCTGCTGCCTCTTTCCCACTCCCCGATGCCCCTCCAAGGGCCTGGACAGCTGCCAAGCAGGCCACCGACCACCTGCCACCTCTTACCCGCTCCCCGATGCCCCTTCAAGGGCCTGGACAGCTGCCAAGCAGGCCGCCGACCCCCCTGCTACCACTTTCCCGCTCCCCGATGCCCTGCAAAGGGCCTGGGAAGCCCACCAAGCAGGCCGCTGACCCCCTACTGCCTCTTACTCACTTCCCAATGCCCCTCCAAGGACCTGGGAAGCCTACCAAGCAGGCTGCCGACCCCCTGCCACCTCTTACCCGCTCCCCGATGCTCTGCAAAGGGCCTGGGAAGCCCACCAAGGAGGCTGATGACCCCCTGCCACCTCTTACCCGCTTCCCGATGCCCCGCAAAGGGCCTGAGAAGCCCACCAAGTAGGCTGCCGACCCCCTGCCGCCTCCTACCCACTTCCTGGTGCCCTCCAACCCTGCTGCCTCTTTCCCACTCACGGGTCCTGGGTCTTGCGCTGTCCCACCCTGCAGCTGCTCTGTGCACTCGGGAGGTCCCTCAGCCCGGCCTGTGCCCTCTCGCAGTCTGGGAACCCTCGGGGGATGTCCACCTGCTGGCGTGGCTGACCAGCCTGGGTGAGGGGCTTTAAGGCTGCCCACAGCTCCCATTGCCCAGCGTCCCAGCAAGGCTGGCTGGACGCAGGTTTCTGCAATTTATCTCCTATAATTGATGCTGTTCCTTTAAGGCCTGGCGTTTGTTTATCTTCTATAATTGATACACTGTTCCTTTAAGGCGGCCTTCTAACTAACGAAGCCTCCTCTGCTTCACCTCGCAGCGTCTATAATGAAACAATTGTTATTTTTACTGGTGAGGCCCGGGCTGCTCTTTCCTTCAGCTCCTGAGGATTCTGTGATTGTTACATTGTTTCAAAGCTGTGTTTCGCTAGAGCCAGTTTAATCGGAGGTGAGCTGAGCGGGCACAGCTTCACTTTTGCTCCTGCCGCAATGGAAACTGCCATTTACTCAGGTCCGTGAGTGGCGGCCTCCATGTTGGCTGGGCTAATTTGCATATAGCCGCTCTGATTGGCTGGTGGGCGTGGCTTACCCTGTCTCGGAGAAACGGTTAATTTTAATATTTCGCTTTTATTAGTTTAGACTAGAGGCCCAATACACCAATTCGTGCAAGATTAGGCCTTCACAGCCTCGGCTGCCTGGATCCCTCCTTCACAGCTGAGGCAGCTGCCTAGATCCCTTGGCTGCAACCTTGGCTTCATCTCAGGAGGACAGAAGGACATCCCATCTAATTAGCATATTATGCTTTTATTATTATAGATGGTATCATTTTGCATGCAAATAAATGTAAACCTACTTTTGCTCCACCTTTTACATTTTTTATTACTTATCCAACTAATTAAGGTGGTTTTCATGAAGAAATGCTCCACATTATATAAGAATTAGGCGAGGTTGAATGCTCTATGTAGCCAAAGTCAGTCTTTTTAGGTAGGACACATTTTGAAGTGCTCAGATTTTTTCAAAGAAATTGACATTCAAGTTCACAACATAACAAAAGCAAGACAAGAACTCGGGGGTCACACAAAACACAGCTTTTGAGTTTTCTGTGACCCCTCAGAGGCTCAGGAACTTAGCAAATGGTTATAATAGACTACATGAAAGCCACTGATAAGTATTCAAGCAGCTGTCTTCTTCTATACACGAAACATTTCTACGTAGTCCTTGTTATGTACAAGAATTAAACTCAGAATATAAACGGTCCAAGCTCTTCCATGTAGGGAGTAAAAATTTACATTGGGAAATATTCAGTGTTTTCTTTGTTGTTGTTTTTTTGTTGTTGTTTTTGCTGTCAAGAGTTAAAGTTGAGGTCAGTGGTCACTAAGGATGATCATCCTTCTAAATTACTAATAGATTGATACAGTTCGTATACTCATACTATATATTGCACCTGGTTTATCTGGTAGAACTCACTAAGAAAAATACCTACTTACTGTTTAATTAAGCCATCGGAGAATTAAAGAATGAGCCAAATGAAAAGTCAATTAGGCTTTATTGGGAGCAAACGGATGGGTCCACAGGTCCCGGGAAGGGAGAGGGGCCGGTGGAGCCGTGCCTGAACCGAACTGGGCTGGGTTTTTAAGGTCTGGGGCAGGTAAGGGAGGGGAGGGGTTGGGTAGGAGGGAGTGGTCTGCAGTTCGCAGGCCTGTAACTTTTCCAGTCTTGCCCAAGACCCCCCGGGCGTTGCTGGCGCCAGGGGACTACGGTTGAGCAAGCAGTTTCAGGATTTCAGTATTGTTTCAGGAGTTGATCATTGTTGCTGGTTTCTGGTCTGCGCTGCACCTGGGGGTTGGGGATGATTTATGGCCTTTCCCCGTGGGTGAATGCTTGGACACTTACATCTCTGCCAATGAGCAGAAAGCAAGCTTCCTAAATCTTACAGGGAGTTTTTAATCTTTGAAATCCAGGAAAACACAAGTGTTTTACTTGGTTTCTCACCCACAAGTGTCAGGGTTAAAAAAATTATCAATCATGATTGTAGAGATATTTAAAGTTTCCTATCTCTAATGATATTCAAATATTCATCTGCGCCCCCATTCTTTTTTTTCCTTACAAGTTATTGCTGTAAAAAATTGGATTGTATTAGAAGGTTATGACAGTGACAAGTTTTTAGAATTTAGGGTTTAGAAACTTGTGAGATCATGTAGGGTATTTAGGCATGCCTAAAAACATACCCGAGATTATGTTTCTTAACACATTTGGTTGCATTAAACTATTTTCTCCTAGAATTAAAAAGAAGTTGTTTCAGGTAATAGTGTTGTACAATAAACTACTTAATGACAGCCTCTTCCTATGCTTGCAGTTTCTGTGGTTTAGCAAGTTACAAAGAGCAAAGCAGAAATAACTTGCATCAGATTCACAGTAGTCCGAAGCCTGAATGGGAAGAACTGAAAGCTGAATGCAGCACAACCAACACCTGTTGGGTTATGTGTTGCCCAATGCTTCATGTACACTGCAGCCCTTGGAGAGTGGACACCGAGACCGCACAATACACAGAGCCTAAAATATTCAATGGTTGCCCTTCACAGAAAAAGGCTGCTGATCGCTGAGTTAGGGGCTTAGGAAACTTGCATAATGCCCATGTATGGTATTGATATTCTTTAGAAGAGGAACTGGAGGAAGTGAAGGTAACTAGATTATCCCCACTTAATATGCACATGATGTTGAATATATATTAATCTCACAGTAATTAAAAAAGTTGAATGCACTTTACCAGGATACTAGATTAGGAGAGGGGTTCTAGAATGAAAGTAAAAAGGGTTTTTTTATAGCTTACTTTAAGCAAGAATTCAAATCTTCCTAAGCAAAGACATTTGGGTCCCACAGTCTCTCATTCAAAACAAGCCTTTTTCTTTTCATTTTCTTATCGTTGCTAGAAACATTAGGCAACAATCGGAATCATCTGGGAGAGATTGGTGCTATTTATCAGACTAGTTTTTCTCCCCCTTAGCGAAAGTCAGATGACTTTAAATTTCTCTACCATAATTACTCTCACACTACAGTCTTTTTTCCCCTCTCCATAATTTTGTAAAAATGAGGAATTTATAGAAATACACAAGACTGATTGTTCTGAGGAAAACAGTCACCATCTTAGTTTTTATTATATAATTATTTGGGGGATGAGTTTGTGAACTTGTCGTGGCGCTTTCTGAAATGTGTGGGATCCTAATGACCTTTTAGTTGCCATACTGTTCCTTTATAAAAATAAATTAACTTAGTCTGGGCATAGGAAATGCGTAACTAAAGCAAAATGCAGGCTCCCAATATATCATCTTGAAGTAAGTGCATGTCACAATTTTTAAAAATAATATTAATAAAACTAGTTTTTGAGGTATATTAGATCCCATTGGTTCTGGCCTTTATGTTGCTGATCCTTCAATAGTTGGAGTGTCAGAAATCTTAGTTTTAGACAATAGAATCCATAAATTAGAGGTTTGCTGAGGAACACTGAGAACTTAAGAAACATTGGAGGCATTCTAAGAGAGAGACTTCAGGCAAGGCTGCTGCTGTCTCCTTGTCAAAGCAAGTTCCCCCTTGAATCCTGCTCACTGTGCTAACCGTTGATAACTCAGTTCCTTCATTCAGCTTCACTACATCAACTGTTGGATCTGAGCCAGGGGCTGGGCCTTCTTCACTAGCAGGTGGTACACAGAGACGCCATGAGAAGTTGTAGGTGTATAAGAAAGTCTTTATTGTAGAAGTCAGTGGCCATGCAGCCATTGCTAACAAGGGGCCATTAGACAAAACAGTTCTTCATAGCGGATCTATACGGGCAGCTGCACACCAGCTAATTAACAATACATCTTTCCTACATAGCAGCAGCCGCCTCTGTGTCCAGCCTTTATCTGAGCAGCCATGCACTACCTAGAGAGCCACAGCCTCACATAGCAATTGTTGCTGATCCCGCTTAGCCTTAACAGTCTCAGTAACATGCTTTAATACTACTTAGACAAAAGAGGCTTCCAGACAAATAGTGACATCAATCTTTTGGGTTATAGAAGGGCCTGGCTGCACAGTGCCTGCATCCTTGCACTTGGGTGTAGCATCTTAGCTTTGAATACTTTGATTAAGAGTCCCACCCTCGGAGTGGCCTTGGGCATCCGGCATACTCTAGACAGGGCCCCACACTACCCCAGGATCAGAAAGCTTTCAGTCAGGAACCTTCTGGTCAGCTGCAGTCTCCAGACCTGCACTCTCTCTTTTATCTTCAGGAAGCTACAAGAACAGGAAGCCAGAGCCACCCTTACTGGAAGCAGCACCAGTGCCTTTTCTGTGCTGATCAGATGGTTATAGAATTTGGGATTTGTCTCCCCGGTGGCTGGATCTAGAATGTAGCTGCCTTTGATAAACCCAGTCTAGCAAATAAATTGCCCTTGGTTCAGCTTGCTGTCTTATAGTACTCAGTTTTGAATTACATCTTATATATATTTGATTAGTAGAAGACAAACCAAAATTATCTGGTTCCTAAAAGCAAGAAGTAAGGGAGGCTGGGCAGTGCTTTTGTTTTGAATTTTACTTTTAGGTTGCAGGACTAAATATGGCAAATTATCAAAATGTGAAAAGTTGTGTTCAAAAGAAATGACTATATATATATATATATATATATGTATATATATATATATATATATATATATATATATATATATATATATATCTCCTTATTGGAGATAATAGTATACTGAGTTAAGTTGTGGTTAGACAAATAAATTCTGATGTCACCTATTCAGAGCAGAACTAGGAGAATACCACCAAAAATTAGTCATCAAATTTCAACCAAGTTACTATGAGATCTGTCCCTTTAATTTTTGTTATAATTGAAATGTGAATCAAAATAATTTCTTGAATAAAAACCTTCAACGCTCAGTTTTTACTTGTTTTAGCATTACAAAGACAGTTGAATATACATATTGAGTGGTTTAGGAAAGCACATAGTGATGACAATTTTTTTAAATTTTAGTTTCACTTGATATTAAACTACTATAACTAGATGCAGCAACAAGTAAACAAACATGCAGAAAAACAATCTCCAAAACTTTTTGCCTCCAGAAGAATCTAAACAAAATTCTGCTCAATAATTATTATTCCGTCACCAAACTACCACATACTTTGTTAAGTGGTCTTGGTCCAAAAGTGGAAAAAGATGGAGCTCTCTAGCCCCTCTCATCCTACATTCCCTTCCTTTACTCATTAACAACAGATGCCCAAACGCTCTCACCAATCCCACTGCAAAAAATTGTCTTCCTCCACTACCTGCCCTGGTTCCCCAGAATGCTCTAAACCAGAGCTGTTCAGTGGAACTTTCTATAATGATGGAATGAATATAGAACAATGTTCTATATTCTGTGCTGCCTGATATGTTAGCCAGTACCACCATGTATCTGCTGAATACTTGAAATGTAGGTAGAGTGACTAAAGAACTGACTTTTAAAATTTTACTTTAATTAAGTTAAATTTAAACTTATTAAAATAGTCACATGTGACTAGGGCTTGTCACATTGAATGGAACAGCTCCAAATTTTTATCTCCTCTTTGCCTCAATTGTAAATAAATATGGGATGTCCCCAAAAATATATATTCACACTTCGACAGTTGATAGGCCAATTTTGAAAATGATATGTATTTTAATGAATACTGTTGTTATAATTATTCAAAGTGCGTTTATACATTTTTTGAACAGCCTGTTGTTTTTTTTTCTGAAAAGGATTGTAAATTAATCTAAGATAGAGGTATCTAAGAAAATAATTCATGTTTACTATTTTACATTAATAAGTGCATCTGGAATAACCCTGAAAGCTATATTTATATTTAGAAATAGAAATATTTTTTATTTGATCAATAATATATGTTATTTAAGCCTCTCTGTGCTGAAACCCACTCTGAGTACTGGGGCTATGGCAGAGAATGAAGTAGAGACAAAAAATAAACTACTAAGCCTATACTAGGAAAATAATGATTAGTCCTGCAAAGAAATATAATACAAGGTGATTTCATAAAGGTCATGATAGGGAGAATATGTGTAACTCCAAATATCTAATCTAATGAAAGAAGAATATGCAAATTAACTATCACTCTGAGACACCTAAGCCACACCCACCAGCCAATCAGAGCAAATATATGCAAATTAACCCAGCCAAAATGGCAGTTAATTTGTATACATAGGCACGAAGGGAAGACTGAAGACAGCCTAGAAGGAAGCCAAGTGCTGCAGAAGGGAGCCAAGCAGCAGAGAAGGGAGCAAAGCCTGCTCAGGAAGCCCTATTATTTCAGGAATCTTTTTTTTAAATATATACTTATACATATAAAATAAAAGTATGTGTCTAATTGATATCAAGCTAAGTGTGAAAATATTTTAACTTAACTAGTTCTACCTAATATATACTACAAAAGACTCCTACTTACTGCCATGATACAGGTTAAATTATCCTGAAAATCTGCAGCAACAAAACACTCCAAAATACAGATAAATGATACATAAATTATACACACACACACACTAAACATAGGTGGGTTTAAAATAATGGATATCTTCAGAAGCCAAGGTTTTAGCCAAAACTTTGAGTTCTTGTAAATAAATTTTGGCTGCCATGAGGCACTTCCTAAAGACATAGTCCCTGAGCTCTGCCTTCATGGTCATTGTCATGATGCATGCCCCCATCAACATGGGGAAAGTGATGAAGGCTTGTCCCATACATGAAGGAACATGAACTCAGACTCCAGCACAAAGTTAATGCTTGTGAAAGACAATAGCCTCCTAAGTATAAAATCATTAGGGGACAGGCAGTTAGAAAGTCTGTACCTGCCTTGGCTCTGGGAATAGGGAATCAAAATTTCCCCTTAGAATGTATGATTATGGCTCAGTCTTATGTGCATTTAGAGCCTGAATTTAAATTATATGCATCATCCAAAACTTAAAGTGAACCAAATGGCAGAAAGTTACATCTGCTCTTGAAGATCATAGTCTCAGCATAGGACTAGATAAAATTCTAGTGAATATAAGCAAAAAAACTAGTCAGAGAAAGACAAATATCACATGACCTCACTTATATGTGGAATCTAATGAAAAAAATAAACTGACAAATAAAATAGAGCCAGAGATATGGAAGCACACAATAGGCTGAGGATTTTCAGAGGGAAGGAGGAGGGGGAGGGAAGGCAGAAAGAAATTAACCAAAAACTTATATGCGTATATGATAACCCAAGAATGCAGAATATAGCAGTAAAGGCCTGGGGAAGGGGCAGGTGTGGGGAGGAGAGCGCCAATGGAGGGTAAAAAGATGGGGGAGGGGCTTCTGAAAAAACTTTCAACAATAAAGATAAAGTTTTAAAAATTATTTCCCAAATTTGAAAAAAAAAAGAAAATTAAAAATACACACACATAGAAGAAAGCCAGGCATCAAAAGTAAAAATAATTTAAAATGTAAAATGTAAAAACAACAGTTAGATACATAAAAATTTTAAGAAACTTATATTAACAGATATAAAATATTAAAAAGTATGCCAAGTATAATTAAAGAAATAAAAGTGGTCATTGAAAATATAAGCAAGAAGTAAAATGATGAAAACAAGAAGGCATGCTTTAAAAAGAACCAAATAGAACTTTTAGAAATTCTTGAATAGTTCCAGAAAAAAATATATTGGGATTTTGATTTGAGAGTGCATTCAATATATTGAAAACCTGTGGTGACTGCCATCTCAAATCTCCCCACAAAGAAGCAAAAATTTCTTACAAGAGAACTTTCTGACTAGTTTTATTCCAAGATATATTTTGGACCCAGACGAGAGTACTAATGGGATCCCTTTCCAGTAGTATTTTCTAATCGGTCATGTACAGAAAGAGCATTGATTTTTTGGTGGCTATCCTGCCATTATAAACTTATGTCTTCTAATGCTTTTGCAATTGATTCTGTTAGTCAATCAAAACAACTAGAAACAATGATAGTTTTGCTGTCCCTCATTTCCAGTGCATAGTTCATTACGTTTCTTGTCTGGCACTGCCTAGAAAACCCCTAACAGTGTTGAACAATAGCACTGATTGTGGCCATCTATCCATATCTTATTCCTAAATTCATGGGAATATTTATAACTTTTCATTCACAAATTTAACTTTGGGAGAATATTTCTAGTACAGGGTTCAGCAAACTCATGGGTCATATCCCAGTAGCTTGCTTTTATAAATGAACTAGGGGCCCGGTGCACAAAAATTTGTGCACTGGGATGGTGGGGGAGGGGGGTCCCTCAGCCTGGCCTGTGCCCTCTCACAGCTTGGGACCCCTCTGGAGATGGCCACCTGCTGGTGTGCCTGGCCAGCCTGGGTGAGGGGCCAATGTCTGTTTGCAGGCTGGTCAAGCTCCCCAATGGAGATCCTCACCCCAGGGGGTGTGGCAAGCCTGGAAGAGGTGCCAAGGGCAGTTTTCAGACTGGCCACAGCTCCCACTGACCCTCTGGGCCATTGCCTGGGAAGCAATGGAGTGGTGGCTGGCCACCCCATAGGCTTCCCAGGAGGGGGAATGGGGTCCCCCCACCCCCCAGGCTTCTCCGCCTGGGAGACCATTCCAGTGTTGCTGGCCACCAAATCGGCCTCCCAGCAGGGGGCTGCAGGGGTCCCGCTTCCCCCGGAAGGCCGTGCCGGCTGGATCGGCCTCCCAGCAGGGGGCTGCGGTGTCCCGCTTCCCCCGGAAGGCCGTTCCAGCTGGATTGGCCTCCCAGCAGGGGGCTGGGGGGTCCCGCTTCCCCCAGAAGGCCATTCCGGCTGGATCGGCCTCCCAGCAGGGGGTTGCAAGGTCCCGCTTCCCCCGGAAGGCCCGTTCCGGTGGCACTGGCCACCGGATAGGCCTCCCAGCAGGGGGCATCGGGGTCCCGCCAGGCTGGTCCCTGCTTCCCCAGAAGGCTTCTCCGCCGGGAAAGGCATCTGGCGGCCCAGGGCGCCAGATACCTTCCCAGGACCCAGGCTCTCAAGATGGTGGAGCCCAGGGCTGCGGCCTCCGCCATCTTGGCTGGGCTAATTTGCATACAGTCACTCTGATTGGCTGGTGAGCGTGGCTTAGGTCGTCCCGAAGAAACGGTTAATTTTAATATTACGCTTTTATTAGTTTAGATGTTTTTAGAACACAGCCATACCTGCACTTATCTGCATATTGCCTGTGGCTGTTTTTATGATACCACATTGGGCAGATAAGCACAAACAGAAATGCTAAAAATATTTTACTGTCTGGCCCTTTACAAAATATTTGGCTCAATATAAATGCACAGAGGTGGGCAAAAGTAGGCTTACAATTGTGAGTACACAAAATACAATTAATAAAGCTAATGTAATAATCATAACCTACATGTGCTTTTCCATACAAACAACTGTAAGCCTACTCTTGCCAACTCCTGTATACACCGTCCTATATAATAAAAGCCCAGTGACCGAATGGCAGAATGACCATTCGACCAGTGGCTATGAAGTGTACTGACCACTGGGGGCCAGATGCTCAATGCAGGAGCTGCACCCTGGTGGTCAGTGTGCTATCAGAGTGGGAGCGCCGCTTGGCTGACCAGGATGAGTGATCCACGCAAGCCATGCCCTACCACCAGTGCACAAACCCCATGCATCGGGCCTCTAGTATATATATCTAAACTAATAAAACTGTAATATTAAAATTAACCATCTTTTCTGGACGAGTAAGTCACGCCCACCAGCCAATCAGAGCAGCTGTATGCAAATTAGCCCAGGCAAGATGGCGGAGGTCACAGCCGGGGAGAAACCGCGCAACGCACAGGCCACAACTGCTGGGGGAGGAGCAGGGTGCTGGCGATAGAGGGCTGAAATAGATCTGGTTGCGGATTACAGAGTGCAGGGCAGCCTGGGGGGCGGAGGGACTGAGCCAGCCCCACCCCCGAGGCTGAGGCCTGGAAATCGGTGCAATTGGTGGGCACAGCACACACAGAGGAGTGGCCTCCATGCGTGCTGTGTTCCCCAATGGATTCCAGGGTCCCAAACTGTGAGAGGGAACAGGCTGGGATGAGGGACCCTTCCACCCCTGCCGAGTGCACAAATTTTTGTGCACCAGGCCCCTGGTATATCCTATATAATAAAGAGGGAATATGCAAATTGACCATCACTCCAGTCAATTTGCACCCACAGCTGAGACTAAGTTCCCATAATGAGCATTATGGAGCAATAAGCAGGGATCTGAGGCTGCGTGCCCAGCCACCTCCTGCATGGGACTTTACAGGGGACCTGAGGCTGTGTTCCTCACCCAGTGGGACTTGACAGGGGCCCTCAATGTGTGCCCTCCACCCTGGTGCAGGGCCAGGGGACCTCAAGCCATGCCCCCCACCCCAGCACCAGGCCAGCGGACTTCAGGCTGTGCCCCCTGCCCTGGCACCAGGCTAGGGGATCACAGGCCACTCCCTCCACTCAGCAGGTCTTGATGGGGGACCTCAGGCCATGCCCCCCTGCCTTGGGGGACCTGAGGCTGCACTCCCTCACATGGCAGGGCTTGACAGGGTGGGACCAGCCGGGTCTGGATCTAGCCCAATGAATGGGGGGCTGTCCAGGTTTGGGTCCGAGCAATTTTGAGGTGCACATGGGTGATTGAAGACTTGACTCTGGGTTTCATGGCGCACCCTAGACTCTGACAGGAGGAAGATTTTCATATACATTTTACTAATTTTCTTTAATCTCTGACACTTCTACTATAGAGAAAAGGCAAATAGCAATATTAAAATATTTCCCCTTTTAATGTGCATGAATTTTGTGCACTGGGCCACTAGTATGTGTATATATATATATATATATATACACACACACACATATACACATTTAGTTGCCTGAATGTTTATATTTGTAATTTCTTTGTAAAGAGATTTTTTAAAATTTCTTTATTATGAGCTTTTCAATAAATGCTGAACTAAATCAAATACTTATTTTCAACTATTAAGATCATATATGCTTTGTTCTTTAATAGTTTACTGTAATATATTTCAATATAATTATGTTGAAGTATCATTTTATCACTACTATAAATCTCAATTTGTTCATGATACTGCATTTTAATACACTGATAATTTTAATTTAAAAATACTGTATTGGGGTATTTGCACCTTTATACATATCATTATTTTATATATTTTGCATGCTATTTCTTTATCTAATTTTAATATCATCATACTTATCTCTAGGGGAGAATAGAAAAAAATGTGACTAGTAAAATTGTGAATAGTAAAATTGTCACAAGTAAATGTTTTACTCTGGATGGTTTGATTAAAAAATAATACTAAAATTATGTAATCCAACTGCTTTTTTCCGTATTTTTTATGTTTATTTTTCTATTTATAACCACATATTTGGTCTATTAGCATGTTCTATGGCTTTTGAATACCTTTTTTCTAAAGTATATTTATTTCATCTAGCTTTGAAAATCTAATAATGAATAACCATATATAGCAGTGATTCTCAACCTTTTCATTTCATGGCATAAACTAATTACTAAAATTTTGTGGAACACCAAAAATATATTTTTGGCAGATCTGACAAAAAAGAAGGTTTATAACTTGATTTATTCACACCAGAAGGCTATTGTGTCAGCTTCTGTCATTTTTTTATTTGACAGTCTAAGGGAAAAGAGATCAGTACCCCTGACTAGTCAGGTATTGCATATTTTAAAAATTCTTGCAGTACACTGTTTGAAAATTGCTGATATATAGCAAGGGTCATCTCTAGACACTACCACTAGCAGTGCATAAGAATATTTGTTTGTCCACATTCTGGTTAATCTTAACAGATAATATAGCAAATCCTATATAATAAAAGGGTACTATGCAAATCGAATGAACAGTGTAACGACTGGTCATTATGACACACACTGACCACCAAGGGACAGATGCTCAATGCAGGAGTTTCCTCCTGATGGTCAGTGCACTCCCACAAGGGGAGCTCTGCTCAGCCACAAGCCAGGCTGAGGGCTGCCAGTACAGCTGCCAGTACAGAGACTCCCACCACCTCAGCAGTGCTAAGGATATCCTACTGCAGCTGAGGCCTGCTCCCTGCAGGCAAATGGAAATCCCCTGAGGGCTCCTGGGCTGCCAGTGGGATATCTGACTGCCAGCTTAGGTCCAATCCCCAGGGGAGCGTGCCTAAGCCAGCAGGTGGACAACTCCCATGGGGTCTCAGACTGCTGGAGGGCATAGGCCTGGCTGAGTGCACAAATTTTTGTGCCCCAGGCCTCTAGTTAAAATATAAAATTATACTGGGAAAGTTAAAAATAGCACATTCATTGTCTCAATAACTTGCTTTTCCTAAACCTGAGATGGTAAACACATACCTATAGAGGCAATTGGAATTGTTTTCTTCAAATGTTTTATTTGTATCCTTGAGCTACTTTATCTTTGAGTTATTTTCTTATGGTTTGTAGATATCTTTTATATACTCTGTAGAATTTTACTTTGTCAATATAATATTGAAATTATAATTACAACAGCATTCCAATGTGTGGCTTGTCTTTTAACTTGTATTATAGTTTGGTGTAGGTATGTGGGAGTGACAATAATACTTAATTCAGGTTCAGATTCCTGCAGCTCAGAAACCAGAGACAATAGTCCAGAGACAAGGACTGGTGAATCAAGAGCCAGCAGCCTGAGAAGATGGCAAACTAATGTCACAAAGCCCCTCAGAATAACTGGATGTGGGCAGGGGCTTTAATAAGGAGGGGAGAGGAAGGAAAAAAAAAAACAGAACAAAGAAATCAAAAGGAGGGGGTTGATAGTTCTCTGTCGAGGGGACTATGTACATGGTCTGGTTTGGGTCATTCTGTTTTTTTATGGTTGAAGGTCAGCAAATCTTTGGGAGCCAGAATGTCTGGAGGTTGGAATCTGCTTCTTTTGAAGTTAGTTCCTAGAATTTTTAAGGAAACCGGTTGTTTGTCTGTAGTTATGTATTAGTTAGCAGGTCATCATTTACAAAAATAATGTGAAATAAATGGTGGGGTGGTGTACAACAAGGCCAAGTTATTTTATCCCGTTCTTTGGGTTGGCAACTCCTAATTTTATCGAGTGAATCCACTTTTTATCTTCTACCACGAACAAGTTACAGAGATTTGTCCCGGTCTCTGCATAGATGTAGAGGCTTTTGTGACTGAATCCATTCCTACCCTTAAAAGCATCAGCTTTAATCCACAATTTAACATGATGGGGTCTCTAATTTCAAGTTTAATCTTTGGAAACCCCCTTTTCTTGTACTTTAATTAGGATATGTTTTTTTTCTTATTTAAAATATTCAATATACTATTGTTAATGCTTGCAGTAGAATGTAGAAGTTTTAAAATGTTCAATTCACATTGCATTAAAATGTATACACTTAAAATGTAAAGAAGCTGAAATGGGAGCAAATAATGGGATTTTCCTGTAAACAAATATGAAATATGACACAAATATATCTATATGAATATAAATTACTAGGGGCCCAGTGCACAAAAATTTGTGCACTTAGGGGGGTCCCTTAGCCTGGCCTGTGCCCTCTCACAGTCTGGGACCTCTCGGGAGATGTCCACCTGCTGGCATGCCTGGCCAGCCTGGGTGAGGGGCTGAGGGCCGTTTTCAGGCTGCCCACAGCCCGTTCAGGGTTTGGGTCTCTACTGGGGTGCCTGGCCAGCCTGGGTGAGGGGCTGAGGGCTATTTTCAGGCTGCCCACAGCTCGTTCAGCATTTGGGTCCCTACTGGGGTGCCTGTCTAGCCTGGGTGAGGAGTTGAGGGCTGTTTGCAGGCTTCCCACAGCCCATTCAGGACTTGGGTCCCTACTGGGGTGCCTGGCCAGCCTGGGTGAGGGGCTGCGAGCCATTTTCAGGCTGTCCACAGCCTGTTCAGGGTTTGGGTCTCTACTGGGGTGCCTGGCCAGCCTGGGTGAGAGGCTGAGGGCTGTTGTCAGGCTGCCCACAGCTCCCTTTGACCCAACGTCCCACCGAGGCTGCCTGGAATCAGTTTTCTGGGGTTTATTTATCTTCTATAATTGAAACTTTGTTACTTTGAGCAGAGGCCTAGGCAGGAACGAAGCCTCCTGTTTGCTTCAGCTCTGTGGCTTCTATAATTGAAACTATGTTGCCTTGAGCAGAGAGAGGCCCAGCCGGCCTAGGCAGACAGTTTACTCCTGGTGCAACGGAAGCCTCCTGTTTGATCTAGCTCCATGGCTGTTGGCCTCCATCTTGGCTGGATTAATTTTCATACAGCTGATCTGATTGGCTGGGGGCATGACTTGGCTGGTGGATGTGGCTTAGGTGTCTTGGAGTGATGGCTAATTTCCATATTACTTTTTTATTAGAGTAGATATTAAAGATTGATACCATTTCTTTTTCTTCCTTACATCACGTTTCTCTGTAAACAAATGTACCTCCAACCTAGGAGCTAACATCATCTCAATGAGCAGGCTATATGGTGAAACTGAGTAGTTAGTGAAAATAAATAAAGGATAGTTTTCTCACCTCAAATTATCTACATACTTCCATAGCCAGTTGTGCTCAGTGGTTGTGCTGAGTGTCAGCCCATGAACTGAAGGGCCACAGGTTTGATTCCAGTCAAGGGCATGTATCTTGGCTACAGGCTGGTCTCAGACCCTATTGGGGCGCTTGTGGGAGGCAACCAATTGATGTGTCTCTCTCACATGGATGTTTCTCTCTCTCTCTCTCTCTCTCTCTCTCTCTCTCTCTCTCTCTCTCTTTCTCTCTCCCCCTATCCTTCCACTCTCTCTAGAAATCAATGGGAAAAAATATCCTCAGATGAGTATTAACAATAAAAAAAGTATCTACATTAACTTACTGAGAAGTAAACAACTCTCAAAAAGCCTCAGTGGGTGCTGGTGTTGACTTGGGTATTGAAGTAATGCTAGTATTTTAGGATCACAGTTAAGCACATCAAAATAACAGTCTCTTGGTTAGCATCTGTAAAGCCCTGTAAAAATAAAACACTGTATTTTGAAATGTTTCTGAATTTTACATATGTTTCTACATTTTGCTTGCTTATTACCCTAATGTTATAGTTTGGCAGTAGGAGGTCTAACTAACTTAATATCTTTAGTGTACATTATAACTATCTGAATCAAGCTTGTTTTAATATCATTCTGTCAAGATAACAACTCATTTTCATTTAGATTATTTTTTTGAGATAAAGCACAACATTAAATCAATGGAAGAAACAGTTGTGGCCTCCAGCTATGGTATATTATTAGATTTTTAACACATCAAAGGAGGAAAAATGTTGATCCTCGTGTGTGTTTGTGTGTGTGTGTGTGTGTGTGTGTGTGTGTGTTTAAAGAGGTTAATCACCAATTGCCTCTGGCAATGAATGTATGTGGCTTTCTCATGTCTCCTCCAAAAATGCTTAGTAGTGCCCAACACACAAATAGCTCCAGTTATTCCATAAAAGCAACCTTCAATAATATGTTGAATCCTCTTGCCCAAGTAGTTCAATTTAACTTTGCAGTTTTTATGTTGATTATCTTTCCTATTTTAGTATCTCATAGGATATAATCTCAGGTAATAAAAGTCTTTGGAAACCAGTTGAGACCTGCAAGAATGCTAGGCTTTTCCCTAAATCTTGCCCTTAAAAATAAAAAGAATTCATTTCACATCGTACATGGTTTTACTGCACTCTATTTTTTACTCATGTAAAGCAATTTCTTTAGTTACATAACTTTTGAAAATAAGTGATTAACAGTTGCTATGCAGCCTTTCAAACAGCATGAGAGGAACTTGCTCTGAGAGCAGCTGAGTGGCCAGGGTCTCTGACCTGCACAACGACTAGCTGATCATAGGACACTCATAAAGGCTTTATTTTCAAGGCTTCACCCAGGAACAGGCTCAAGCCTGAGTAACAAGTGAAGCCCTTAGACCCAAGGAGAGGGTTAAAGTTAATTATGTTTTTCTGAACCCCTGAACCAAACCTAATTATTTCTGAATTTTGAATTTTCTTGCTACATTAGAATTCCTGGAGGTTTCAGAGAAACAAGTCTGACCATAGCCAAATACACATAACTTTAATATCTAACTATATCTACATCAAATCTAATAAAAGAGTAATATGCAAATTAACCATCACTCCGAGACACCTAAGCCATGCCCACCAGCCAAGCCATGCCCACCAACCCATCAGAGCAGCTGTATGCAAATTAACCCAGCCAAGATGGTGGCAAGCAGCCACAGAGCTAGAGCAAACAGGAGGCTTCCATTGCACCAGCAATGGAGTTGAAACTGCCTGCCTAGGCCAGCCAGGCTTTTGCTCAAGGCAACAAAGTTTCAATTATAGAAGATAAATAAACCCCAGAAACCTGATTCCAGCCAGCCTCGCTGGGACGTTGGGTCAATGGGAACTGTGGTCAGACTGCAAACAGCCATCAGCCCCTCACCCAGGCTGCCCAGGCACCCCAATAGGGACTTGAACCCTGAAGGGACTGAGGAAAGCCTGAAAACAGCCTTGAGCCCCTCACCTAGGCTGGCCACACCCCCATGGGGTGAGGGTTTCCACTGGGGGGCTTGGCCAGCCTGCAAACAGCCTTGAGCCCCTCACCCAGGCTGGCCAGGCACCTCAGCAGGTGGACATCCCCCAAGGGGTACCAGACTGCGAGAGAGCACAGGCCGGGCTGAGGGACCCCTGAGTGCACAAATTTTTGTGCACCAGACCCCTAGTATCTATATAATAAGCATGATAATTATATAGTAATGCAATACCGCTTCTACTATTTTCCAAATTGAATGAATCTCTCTCTCTCTCTCTCTCTCTCTCTCTCTCTCTCTCTAGATATATATTTTTTTTCATACACATTTATATGTATTAAAGACATTGTCACTGTAATTATAGATGTCTATTTTCTTTATATTTCTTAAGTTCTTAAAAGTTAAATTGATACACCTTTTCAATATAATTTATATTTTATCAATCATAAACATCTCTCCATGTTCCAATAAATTATTTTTAACTTATATTTTCTTTTGCCAATTCTGATAGTTTCCCTCTCTTTTTATTTTGTCACTTTTTTTGTGGTGAATTATAAATCTTTTTAATTCCAAGTTTTTATATCTTTTGTTTTTTGGCATGTTTCTCATAAACAGCTAGATTTTACTTATTTTCTCCAACCTTTGTATAATAGTAATAACAATGACAGCTAATATTATTGTTCTCTTACTGTGGCCAGGAGGTATTCAAACTGCTTTTAAGCCTGTTCAGTGTGGCTTGGTGGTTGAGCATCGACCCATCAACCAGGAAGTCACTGTTGGATTCCTGGTCAGGGCACATGCCCAGATTGCAGGCTCAATCCCCAATGGGGGCTGTGTAGGAGGCATCCAATCAATGATTCTCTCTCATCATT
>PVJC01035900.1:0-21225 GCA_004026665.1 Murina feae | reverse complement strand
ATTATTATGGGTTATTTAGGTGGGCCAGTGTGATCCTTAAAAGTGGAAAAGGGAGGCAGAAGAGAAGATTCTAGTACCATAACGTGAAAAGGATTCAACCTCCAGATGCTGGCTTTGAATAGGAAGAAGGAGGTCATGAGTCAAGGAACGTGAGTGGCCTCAAAAGTTGGAAAAGTATAAACAGAGCCTCCCAAAGGAAACTCCCAAAGGAACACAAACTGCTTTCCCCTTCTTTTAACCCGCTGAGACCCATTTCAGACTGCTGACCTCCAGAACTGTACAATAATATATCTGTGTTCTTTGAAGCTGCTGTGTTGGTAGTAATTTGATAGATCAGTACAGTAGAGTATTGAAGGGAAGTTAGTTCAGTGTTAGTTCAGAAGGAAAATACACTCAGCTAGAGGACTTCTAAGTGCTGGGCCCCTGGGGTCCAGTGAAGGGCAAAGACCCAGTGCAGCAGAGCAGAGACATCATCACAGACCCCAAGGTGGAGAGGATGTGTCTGAGCTTGAACATAGTCCCCATGGGCTGGTGAGCTTAGTACAGGCAGGAAGACAGTCTCTTGGCTGGCCCAGTTGTGCCAACACCTAGTCTAGACTTCATCCTCTTTCAGAGAACAGAAAAGGATCAAATACTTTTTTAGCCCCACAAGTATCTAGCACATTGCATGAATTAAGCAAATATTTACAGTGTGACTTGTGAAAGACACTGGATAGTTTCACAAGCACAGTGGACATATTTTGTGTAGCACAAAGTTGTGTTATTACTATATCTACACATGCAATTGAGATCTTTCTGTTCAGAGAAGCTGTAAATATAGACCACCTATTTCCTAGTCAGAGTTTCAATATGAATTAAATAGTTTTCAGTGGTTTGATTTTTTAAAGCATTCATCTAACAACTACCTTCTTTTCTAAACTATTCCTTTGGATGCAAAGATGACAAACCTAGTCACAGTCTAGCAATGAGGCCAGAGCTGTGAAGTGTTCGAGGGAGGTGTCCTGACAGAAGTGAGGGCATGATAGTCACCATGGTCACCTCTACCTTGGGAGAAGACTTCCAAAGAGGAGGTAATGATTAAACCATGTCTTGAAAGATAAGTTGGTGTCTGCTGGGTGAAGAAGGTGAGTCAGGGTTGGCTCTGGGAGTATAAAGGGTATTCCCCTGAGTCACATTCTAGGTGTGGCTGATTCAGGAACCTACAGCCATCCCACTCTGTAGAGTAAGAGTGCAAGTGAAGGGAGGGAGGGAGGGAGGTGAGGACAGAGGTCCTTTTCTGTTCTCTGGAAGGAAAGCCAGAAGTCTGCGAGGGACCCTGCATCTCAGCCTGCAATCAAGACCCCCTGAAGGGTTTCAAGAAAAGAAGCAACATGATTAAATTTGCAAGTTAGAAAAGACACGGTGACAGTCATGTGCTCAAGAGAAGGCTAAGTGGTAAGATGAGGCAATTCTGTCAGTGATACTGAAATTCATTGTAGATGAAGAGAAGTCACATGCTGGGGATATTAACAAGGTGTAGCTAGATGGGAAAAGCCTCAGAATTTGGTTATCAGGGAGAGCAAGGGAAAGGCTTCTGTCTGGGTGACAGGAGGGTGAGGTACCACTAAGACAGGAAAAGCTTGGTTGTGGACAGGTTGAGCCACAGGGTGCCAGTGTGCCCTGGCAGAGCCTCCAATTGGCAGTCAGATAGCCCTGGATTAGAGCTGCTGACTGGGGCAGCACTGATGAATAGGCATGAATGAAGCCATACTCAGCATAATAACAGTCAGCAGTCGCCGTGCTTCAGTGCTAGGAACTGTGAGAAGCCCTTTATACCCATTACTGAATTTAACCTTTACCACAGTCCTGTGGTATGAACTATTATCATATTTTATAGCGGAAAATCTAAAACTTCGAGACATTAAATAACTTAAGTTATCCAGATTGCAATGCTTACAAATGGTAGAGGTAGGATTCAAATATTTTTGAGTGATTACTCATACGTTGTGCAATTAAATCACAATGAAAGGATATAAATACCTTGAAAATTCACAAAGTAAAATAAAATAAGTCCTAGAAGTATAATGTACAGCATGGTAACTAGAATTAATAATACTGAAGAGTATATTTGCAAGTTGCTTACATCTTAAAAGTTCTCATCACAAGAAAAACAATTGTAACTATGTGTGATAACAGTTGTTAACTAGACTTGTTGTGGCGATCATTTCACAACATATACAATTATTAAATCACTATGTTGTACACATGAAACTAATATAATGTTGTATATCAATTATATCTCAATCTTTAAAAACCGGACCTTGCACCTAATGCAAATACTATCTTAGGTAATGGAGAGTAGAGTTTCAAGGGCAGATTTTGAAATACATCTTTCATGTCCAGCATAAAATCTTCTTTACACTCCAGAACTGCGTGTGTGACCTCTTGCTGGGCATTGTATTTCTTTTCTCCCCCACTGCACAGTATACTGCTTAAGGCAGAGGACCTTTCTCATGGGCCCTTATAGGTAGTCATAGTGCCTATCACAGAGCACTTACTAGGTACTGAATAAATATTTGTTGAGTATCTTTATTCATTCATTCATTCATTCATTCAACAAATAGATGTTAAAGTGCCTCTATGCAGGGCACTGTGTGAGTCAGTAGGAGTACAAGAGGCCAAATATGCACGAACTCTTCCCTCATGGAACTTCCAGGTTACTATCAGCAGCACAGACATTAATCAAAATACCACAGAAACAGAATAATTTCATTTGTGATTTGTCTAAAGGCAAGGCATGTGCAGCTATGAATGCCGAATAAGGGCATGTACCTAACTGGGGAGGTCCAAGAAGATGTCAGTGAGGAAGTGATACTTTGAGCTGAAATCTGAAGAAGAATGGTGCTTAACCAAATGAGGCACCTGGAAACCATACCAGGCAGCAGTGACAGCACATGCAAAGGCGCTGAACCAGAATAGAAAAGGAAAGAAGGAATGATTGAGGTCTACCCTAGAGCAGTTCGGCCTCCAGGGAAGGTCAAGGCCTTGTTCTTCTTCACCTTCCATCACTACAACCCCACTCCTCCACATCATAATCAATATTAGTTGGCAAATATCCTTGCATTAAAACAGCATCCAAAGTTTGTTTTTTAAAAACATTTCTTTTTTAAATTTTATTTTACTGATTAAGGTATTACATATGTGTCCTTAACCCCCCATTGCCCCTCCCCCACTCATGCCCTCACCCCCCTGGTGTCTGTGTCCATTGGTTAGGCTCATATGTATGCATACAAGTCCTTTGGTTGATCTCTTCCCCTTACCCCCACCCTCCCCTACCTTCCCTCTGAGGTTTGACAGTCTAAGCTATGCTTCTCTATCTCTGGATTTGTTTTTGTTCATCAGTTTATGTTGTTCATTATATTCCATAAATGAGTGAGATCATGTGATATTTATCTTTCTCTGACTGGCTTATTTCACTTAGCATAATGCTCTCCAGTTCCATCCATGCTGTTGCAAATGGTAAGAATTCTTTCTTTTTTACTTCAGGGTAGTATTCCATTGTGTAGATGTACCACTGTTTTCTAATCCACTCATCTGCTGATGGGCACTTAGGCTGTTTCCAAATCTTAGCTATGGTAAATTGTGCTGCTATGAACATAGGGATACATATATCCTTTCTGATCAGTGTTTCTAGTTTCTTGGGATATATTCCTAGAAGTGGAATCACTGGGTCAAATGGGAGTTCCATTTTTAGTTTTTTGAGGAAACTCCATACTGTTCTCCACAGTGGCTGCACCAGTCTGCATTCCCACCAGCAGTGCACGAGGGTTCCTTTGCTCTGCATCCTCATCAGCACTTGTTAATTATTGATTTGTTGATGATAGCCATTCTGACAGGTGTGAGATGGTATCTCACTGTTGTTTTGATTTGCATCTCTTGGATGATTAGTGACTTTGAGCATGTTTTCATATGTCTCTTGGCCTTCCAAATGTCTTCTTTCAAAAAGTATCTATTTAGATCCGTTGCCCATTTTTTTATTGGGTTATCTTCCTTTTGTTGAGTTGTATGAGTTCCCTGTAAATGTTGGGGATTAAACCCTTATCAGTGATAACATTGGCAAATATGTTCTCCCATGCAGTGGGCATTTTTGTTGTTTTGTTGATGGTTTCTTTTGCTGTGCAGAAGCTTTTTATTTTGATGTAGTACCATTTGTTTATTTTCTCTTTAGTTTCCATTACCCTAGGAGCTGTATCAGTGAAGATATTGCTTTAACATATGTCTGAGATTTTGCTGCCTGTGAATTCCTCTAATATTTTTATGGTTTCCCGTCTTATGTATAGTTCTACAGGACTACCTCAAAAAAATGGTAGTAAATCATCTAACTCTACAATTTAAAGAATTAGAATGAGAGCAATAAGAAAAGCCCAGAGAGAGCAGAGGGAAGGAGATAATAAAGATCAGAGCAGAAATAAATGACACAGAGACCAAAAAACAATATAAAAATCAATGAAACCAAGAGTTGGTTCTTAGAAAGGGTAAACAAGATGGATGAACCTCTAGCCAAGCTCACCAAGAAGCAAAGAGAGAGGACCCAAATAAACGAAATCAGAAATGAAAGAGAAGAAACAACAGACCCCACAGAAATACAAAAGATTGTTTAAAAATACTATGAACAATTCTATTCCAACAAACTAGACAACTGGAGAAAATGGAGATAGTCCTAGAAAAATACAACCTTCTAAAGCTCAATCAGGAAGAATCTAAAAATCTTAATAGGCTGACAACTATGAAAGAAATTGAAGGAGTCATCAAAAAGCTTCCCACAAACAAAAGCCCAAGGCCAGATGGTTTCACAGGAGAGTTTTACCGAACATTCAAGGAAGAACTAACACCTATCCTCCTCAGACTATTCCAAAAAATTCAAGAGGAAGGAACAATTCTAAGTTCATTCTATAAAGCCAGCATTACCCTAATCTCAAAACCAATAAAGAGAACACAATGAAAAAGAATTACAGGCCAATATCCCTCATGAACATAGAAGCCAAAATCCTCAAAAAAATTCTAGCAAATCGGATCCAGCATTACATCAAAAAGATCATACACCATGATCAAGTAGGATTTATCTCAGGAATGCAAAGATAGTACAATACCCACAAATCAATAAACGTGATACATCATATAAACAAATTGAGAGATAAAAATCACATAGTCATATCAATTGATGCAGAAAAAGCTTTTGACAAAATCCAACACCCTTTCTTTTTTTAAATGTATGTTATTGATTTTTTACAGAGAGGAAAGGAAAGGGATAGAGAGTTAGAAACATCGATGAGAGAGAAACATCAATCAGCTGCCTCTTACACACCTTCTACTGTGAATGTGCCTGCAACCAAGGTACATGCCCTTGACCGGAATTGAACCTGGGACCTTTCAGTCCACAGGCCGACGCTCTATCCACTGAGCCAAACTGGTCAGGGCCAACACCCTCTCTTGATAAAAATCCTCAGAAAAATGGGAACAGAGGGTTCATACCTCAATAAAAGCCTTATATGACAAACTGACAGCCAACATCATACTCAATAGGCAAAAACTAAAACCATTTCACCTAAGAACAAGAACGAGATGGAGATGCCCACTTTCACCACTCCTGTTCAACATAGTTTTGGAAGTGCTAGCCATAGCAATTAGACAAGAAGAAGAAATAAAAGATATCCAAATTGGAAAAGAAGACGTAAACTGTCATTATTCGCAGATGACATGATACTATACATAGAAAACCCTAAAGGCTTCATAAAAGCCCTATTCTGGCAATGTAGCAGGATACAAAATTAATGCCAAGGAATCGATGCCAACAGTGAACTTACAGAAAGAGAGACTGAAAAAAATCCCATTTACCATTTTACCAAAAATATTAAGATACTAGGAATAAACTTAACTAAGGAGGTAAAAGCCCTGTAGTTGGAAAACTACAGAACACTGAAAAAAGAGATAAAGGAAGGCATAAACAGATGGAAGAACATACCATGTTCATGGATTAGTAGAATCAACATAATTAAAATGTCCATACTACCCAAAGCAATCTATAGATTCAATGCACTTTCTATTAAAATACCAACGGCATATTTCTCAGACCTAGAACAAACTCACCAAAAATTCATCTGGAATTAAAAAAAAAAAAAGACCCCAAATAACTGCAGCAATCCTGGGGAGCTGGTTGGGTCTTTAAACGAAACAGATGGTGCACTCAAATTAATTTGAAAGGAAGTTACTAAGGTGATTACTTACAAAGATAGGGCACTGTGTAGAAAAATAAGTTAATGCAGTGCTACATTGGTCAAAGCTAACTGGAAATCAGAAGGCAAAAGAGGCTGTAGATAGAGATCAAACAGAGCACAGAACATGAGCAAGATGGAGCAAGGGGGCCAAGGTGAAGGGAAAACCAAAGATACCCACACAGTGGGGCTCATTTTATTCTCCTTTTAAGTCAGTAAATTATGTTCTTTATATGTATGTATGTTTGTATGTATGATACATTTTACAGCTCAAAAATGTGGAAAAGTACAATAAAAATAATGGGATTTTTTCATCTTAAAAAATTACTTTACAGATGTTTCAAACAGAGAAATAAGGAGCAAGGAAAGTAAGAAACATCAAAATGACTAGTAATAGGCATTATTTTTCCTTTGCTGTTAGCCAATTCTTTTACTTCTATTTTCCGTCATTTGTAGAAAGGACCGCTAAAAAATTTTAAATTGTCATAATATCATTTATCAAATCATCTAGCCAAGAAATAAAGCTGATTTTCAAGTTTCTCACAGAAATAACTGGTCATTTTCAGGAAGGACAGTTTACTGCCTCATAAGTAGTATTCTGGGAATAAGTTAATCCCATTTACTGAGAAAATAACATATAAATAAAAATTAAATAAACAAAAAAGAGTTTAAACACAATAAAAGAAGTTCAGTGATCATAAGATAGTGATTTAAAAAATTTTTTCAACACTCTCTATTATAATACAATTATATACAAAAACATGATTAAGCAGTAGTAATAACTAAGATAGTATTATCAACTGAAAATTACTGAGTGCTCCATATACATATTAAGTCATTTAATCATTACTGGAAATCTATAGGGTAGACTCATTAGTATCCTTTTACAGATGAGAACATTGAGCATAAAGAAATCAAATCACCCAACAGTGGAGCTAAGCTTATGTCCTTTACAACTGTGTCCAAGGAGTTGCTTCAGTTGAGGTGGGGTGTTGCCTAGCCAGAGCCTCATCCCTGCCTTCTTCTTCCCTAGCAGTGGAGCACCCCTGGAGAGAGACAGTGGAATCCCTAGGTCTACACAAAACACAATTTAAAATCTATCAACTTAGTGGGAAACACATAAGGATATTTGGGGAAATATTAGAATTGAGTATTTCAGTTAATAGAAGTTTCCTTAAAACTACGAAAAATTGTGAAATGCCATGGTTTAGATCAGGAGTTCTTACACTATATAGCTCATTGAAGACACTAAAATCAAAGGTGAACTCTTGTGTATATAGGTCATCTAAATGTCCCAGATGTCTTTGCCTGTGAAATCACACTTCCCTTTAATGTCCAGTCACAAAGGCTTGGGTGTCCATGTCACTCAGCATGCTTGGCTAACCAAAGCCCAGTCTTTTTTTAGCTGCCTGGAAAAAGGAATCTGGGAATCTACAGGCAATCCTACATGTGTCACAGATCATCCTGGTTGTGGCATGCCACTTCAACCAGAATTGTGGCTTTAGAATGTAGTTCTTCCCTTCTACAGATTGCCTCTTATCATTATCTATAATAATAAGAGGGTAATATGCTAATTAGAGCAGACATCTTCTGGACGTCATTCCAGACATCCTTCCTGATGAAGCCAGGGCCCGAAGGAAGCTAGCCTGAGTCCTGGGTGCTGGAGGGAAGCCGGTGCTGGCAGCCTGGGGAAGGAAGGGCTACTCTTGCATGAATTTTCATGCATCAGGCCTCTAGTCTATATATAAATACAAGGCTAATATGCAAAGTGTCCCCATGGGAGTTCCACCAGTTCTGTCACTTGCTATGATGTGCACTGACCACCAGGAGGCAGAATAAAATGAAGGAAGGCCCAGCCGGCAGCAAGAAGGCTCCCATCAGTCCTGATCGCCAGTCAGGCCTAGGGACCATACCCATGTACGAATTTCATGCACCGGGCCTCTAATATAAGAATAATTAATTACTAGGATCCTTATCTTAAGGAACTGGATAGCATAATAACAATGCAACATTCTTTAAGGCCATAGACTTTGAAATCAAATAGACCTGGGTTTGAATTCTGTGGTTCAAGTTATTAGCTGTGAACAAGTTGTTTCAGTTGGATTCCGTTTCCTCATCTATAATGGGAAGATTATAATATCCATTTAGCAAGATTATATTGAGAATGAAATTCATTAACTCATATGCCTGAAACATATGTACTCTCTGAATGTCATGTCTTGCTACATTATTAATCTTTGCAATGGAGGCATCTAAAATGGTGCAGAAATCTTAATTCTACAGGACCATTTCTTTTAACATCAACATTCAAGAATGCCAAAGACAGCCCTGACTGGTTCGGCTCAGTAGATAGAGCATTAGTCTGTGGACTGAAGGGTCCCAGGTTCGATTCCAGTCAAGGGCATGTACCTTGGTTGCAGGCACATCCCCAGTAGGAGGCAGCTGATCGATGTTTCTAACTCTCTATCCCTCTCCCTTCCTCTCTGTAAAAAATCAATAAAATATATTAAAAAAAAAAAAAAGAATGCCAAGGACAGCAATAAAGCTACATTAGTAAAGGATATTTTAATTTTACAGTCACACTAATTCAGACCAGATAGTTTAATTTATGGTAACCTAATATGATAAAAGGCTACAACTGAAATATCACAAAGGACAAATGGTTAATATTTTACTTACACTGTTGTCAAATATCAGTTACATCAGCTGCATTTTTTTGCATGAATTAATTAGGTCAACTCCAAACTAAACTTCTGGTGACTTCATAGAATACAAGTATTCTTTGTTTACTGAGACTGAATCCACAGATTTGAAGTACCAGGTGTGCACATGGCAAACTTTACTCCTTATTTGGAAATTATGGAGTAGTTTTGCTTGTCAAATAAATGGGAACTTATTCCCCACCTCTTGCAAGGAGGGGCAAAACAAGGGTAGTGAAAATTCTCTTCTGGAGAACACTTCTCCTTTTTCTTCCTAAAATATCAGCAAGAACGACATGTACATTTTCTTTAACATGGATGAGAGACAGCTTTCGCTTCACAATCAAAACTTCTGTATTCAATTTTGCAAAGCTCATTCACAAACAATTGGCAGTATTTTGGTCAAAATTGGGAAGTTAAAAATTTTTTGAAATGACATCCCAAATAAGTACTAATTGTGCTAAAAGATTTGGCTCACATTGACCTAAAGTAATCTTTTCTTCTCTCCAAACAAAGCCTAACAGTTGTAGGAAACATGCTGTCGTAGGGGCATATAGCCTACTCTAATTGCTCATCCAAATTAACATTTAGTTAGTTATTGAGTGGTTATTATATGTAAAGTCATACTATCTTAAGTGCACTGTATTATATGTTTCTATTTATAATGTTCAACTATGATTATTCCTCATATGGAAGGTAGGTGAGACAGTTCAGACCAAAGTGGCTGCAAACATAGCTTAAGCATCTACTAACTGTAAGGAATAAAGATGCATAAGGTGTTCTAGCTCCTCACAAGATGATGAATTAATGTTGATGCCATCACTCCACCACAAACTGGGCCCCAAAAGGACATAGTGAAGACCAGCTGCCTTCCGATCCTTGTTCCTCAGCCATGCACAGGCTACAGCTGAGGGCTAGGAGTTGACAACCCAGAGAGGCAGCTTCTGGGACCAAGCAATGCCGGGCCGATATCCCAGGAGGTCTCCTGAGAGATGAGGTAATGGGAATTGGGAACACAATAAACAGAACCTCACATCAGAACTCTCCACGCTGAGGAAAATCTCCCCGTGCTCACTCCTTAAAGGCACTTGGAAGGGCAAACGCTAGGAACTGAGCCCTTGTCCCCTTCCCATGTGCACTTGTCCCCAGTTGATTGGAACGTGTATAACTTACATCTTCTTGAGCTGAAGTTTCTTTTTCCCATGTGTAATGTCCTTCTTTTGAACCTTAAGATGTTTGTTGCTTTAAATTCATACTTACCCTAAAATTGCTACTGTTGGATTCATGTATTCCTGGCATGTGTCTTTCCATTTATTCCTTTCAACTTTTTATATTCTTTTTTTCTACAAAATTTGTGCATTTTGATTAATAAATTTGAGCCTTTTAAATAGAATATAATTACTACTGTATTAGGACTTCTTCTGTGATTATATTTTATATTTTCCATTGACCATACTTTCCATTTCTTTTTTCCCCCATTATACTTTTCATTAGATAGTTCAAACTTCATCCCAAATTTATACATTTTAAATCTGTCCAGTGAGCACCTTTCACTTACTAACATGCATATTTGTGTTTATGTTTTATTTTTTCTCTTTCAATTTTCTTGCCCTAGCTGGTTTGGCTCAGTGGAAAGAGTATCATAGTCCTGGGAACGGAAGGATCCTGGGTTTGATTCTGGTCTAGGGCATGTACCTCAGTTGCAGGCTCAGTCCCTGACCCTGGTGGGCATATACGAAGGCAAACAATCAACGTGTCTTTCATATTGATGTTTCTCTCTGTCTTTCCCCCTCTCCTCCACTCTCTCTTAAAATCAATGGAAAAATATCCTCAGGTGAGGATTAACAAAAAAATTTTTCTTTCTTGTCAAGATCTATTTGTTTTCCTTGAACAGATCACTCTATTCTCCTCTGGTTCTACTTCCTATATTCTACTTCTTCTCATCACATCAGTTTTATCATAAAGTTAACAGGAAAAAAAAATGTAGCAGAATATTTTTTCAGACTTAAGAGAGGAAGGAATAATTTAAATGAGACCCAAATGCTAAAAGTCATAAGGTTGTGTTTTGTTTTGTTTTTTTAAAGAGATTAACTTACATTAAAATTCAGAATTTCTTTCCAACAAAGAAATCCACAGAAAAGATAAACTTCTTGGTGACATATTAAGAGAAAATATTTGTGATACCTAAAGTCCAAAAGGGATTTATGTCTAGAATAGAAAAGGAATATATATGAATTAACAAAAGACAGGAAACACAATAGGAGAATGAACAAAGGATAAATGCAATTTATATATAGGAAATACAAAATGCTAACAAGTATAAAAACATGCTCAACCTTGCCATAAGTTGGAGAAATTAAATAAAATTAAACTTTATGTAATTGAGATAAACGAAGCATCAGAAAGATAAAAAGGCAATAAAAATGTTAGATTTTAGTAAAAACAGAGGGAAATGAGAATGATTATGCACTTCAGGAAGGACTGTAGTGTTTTAGCAACTTAGAAGAGTACTCCAGTAGTCTTCAGCAGATGAACAGACCATGTAAAGGTAATCCTGCTCTTGGGTGTATTCCTGGAGTGGTCTCCACTCAAAGCAGGAAGGTAAAGGCAATACAATTGTATTTTTTTACAATGAAGAAATAAAGGATGAATGAAGAACCAGTACTTATGAACCAGGGAAGAGAACATTAATTATACTTAATATTTATATTTCTTTAATTCTTGTTCTAATTATATTTTTTAACTATAGTGACCAACAATCATGCTCATACTCAAGGCTTTATGATTTCTTAGAAACACACGGCAAGAAAGAGGCAGAACTCTTATGTGAATCTGAGCTCTAATGTGATGCCTCCTCATTTGGACCATGAACGAAGGCACAGTTTGTTCTGGTACACCATCCTCATTTCCATATACACGTATTCCCAGCACTGAGCTGGTAAATTCTAGGCAACACATAGTGATAGCAATGGTCACAGCCAGTCAGGATAGTCTACAAGCAAAAAAGAACTTCCAAGAAGCCACCACAGTTCTATGGTTTATTCCCTCAAATATTTGACTAATGCACACTGTAAGAACAAGGAGTCCCATACTGCCATCCCAGCTAGACAGGGAGCTCATTCATTGCCAACTCGCTTCACTTTCAGTGACTACAGTTGGTGTCCCATGTCCCGATCAGCCACTTCTAGCAGGAAGGCAGTTTTCACAAAAGGAGTCCTGTGAGAAACTTTTTCATTTTTTTAAATCATGACCAGAAACCTATGTCCTTGGGATAATGAGTCAATAAAGACTTCTTTAGTGGCCGACAGAACATTTATTTGGGACGTTTTTTCAAAATCTAAACCTCTTATCTTTTAGAATGAAAAAGTTAAGAAAGTCTGAATAAGAGCACTTTTAGTCTTTCTTTCTCAAAAACTATGGCTGATTTTAAAACAAAAAAGTTCTCCCTAATAAGTCTTTCTATCAAATAATCTATAATAATAAAAGGGTAATATGCTAATTAGACTGGACATCCTTCTGGACATCATTCCAGACATCCTCCCGGGTGAAGCTGGGGCCGGAGGGAAGCCGCCTGGTTCCCGCATGCCTGATGGCTGCCAGAGAGAAGTGTGGGTCCTGGTTGCCAGAGCAAAGCCGGTGCTGGCAGCCAAGGGGGAAGGAAGACCTACTCTTGCATAAATTTTTGTGCATCCAGCCTCTAGTAGAGAATAAAACCATCCTCCAGCTTTTGATAAATGAGTACTCAATGTAAGGATTAGAGGTAAAGAGGACAAGTGTGTGTTCTGGTCTCTACAATAAGAAAGAACTACCAATCTAAAAGCACTTCTCATTCTATTATAAACAGAAAGAACAGCTGACAACAATTTAGAAACATGCTAGTTATTCTCAGTACCCAGAAGTTCAACTCCTTATAATAGAGAAATTTCTCAAATGGTCAGCATAAATACAGAACATTGTGCAACTTCCCTTCAACCAAACCACAAACAGTCTCAGCATAAACAACCATGCCCTTAAAATGGAGCAATTGAAAAGATGGATTCAAAGTTGGGACTATGGAAAAAAGGGCAATTTTTTTTTGGAAATGTACCTTTATGTATTTTCTGGTAGAGTACTTCTTCCCATAAATTATAGAGATAATGAACAGTAGTTAATTAATGTTTATTATGCATAAAATACTACACTACTTTATGTGGCTTATCTCATATTCTTCCAAAAATTCTATGAAAAAGACTTATTATTATTATTATTATTACCCTCTTTTCACAGCAAGAAAAATAAGGCTTGAAGAATAGGTTGCATAGTTAATAAATGAATTGACCAAAAATCAAAATCAGATTTGTCTGATTCCAGAATCAGTGCTTCTATTTATTTCCTTTTTTTGAAAATTCTCTTTCCCATTAATTATAGGTATTTTTAAAGAACAGGTCCAAAACCCTTGCTCTTTCCACTACATATATCCTTCCATTTATTTTAACTGCTGCCTTTAATGAATTCCTCCCAAATTAGTACCTTAGAATCAGGACACTTCTTAACCTGTAAAATTTTGCAGATTGGTGAGGTCTGACTTATTCTGCACCATTCCTCTGTGTTTCCTTAAATTCTAGCTGGAGGTGTCTATTCTAAATGTTTCACTCTAAACTCAACAGGTAATTGTGTAAGTATAGACAACCATTTTATTTTTAATTTTACATCTTTATTATTGAAAGCATTACATATGTCCTCCCTCACCCCCATTGGCCACTTCTAGCACACACCCACCCCCAACCCCAGGCCTTCACTACACAATTCTCTATGTCCTTGGGTTATGCATATACTAGCACGCATATAAGTTCTCTGGTTGATCTTATCCCACCCACCTACCCACCCCTGCCTTCCCTCTGAGATTCAACAGTCTGTTCCATGCTTCTATGCCTCTGGATCTATTTTGTTCATTAATTTATTTTGTTCATTAGATTCCACATATCACTGGAAACAGCTCAAGTGCCCATTGGTAGATGAGTGGATAAAAAAGCTGTGGTACATTTACGCCATGGAATACTATGCAGCAGTAAAAACAGAAGGATCTCTTACCCTGTGAGACAGCATGGAGGGGACCAGGAAAATATTATGCTAAGCGAAATAAGCCAGTCAGAGATAGAGAAGCATTTAATTTTTATTTTAATTTTTGGTCCTCAATTGCTTTTGGTTGTTTTTTTAATCTTAGAAAGAACTACATTTAAATGATCCCTAAAGTCCAAACTGTACGGTTCTGTGATTCTATATATAGGACTAAAAATCATCACATTATTCTCCAAACCTCTCCTTCCAAATCTTCCTATGTCTCTGAATGGACATTTGAGCCGAGGCCTAAAGGAAAAGAGGAAAGGAGCCGCTTAGATCTCTAGGACAGAGCAAGTCAAGCAGAGCAAACAGGATTGAGGTTCAGCCTGACTGGCATGTTGAAGAAACTCTCAGAAGCCATTACAGCTGGAGCCGAGTAAACAAGAGCAAGAGCAAGAGGAGATGAGGTCAGAGAAGGGCCAGCTCATGGACTAGGGTCTGTGCTTAGAGTGGCCATGTACTTTGTTGCTCTGAGGTCGGCACCTCGGAATTATTATGAGTTTTAACAAGGAGCTCTGCGGTTCCATTTTGTACCAGGCCTTGCAAATCATCTATCTGGTCCTGGGTCAGACTTGATTGCTGGAGTGTGTTGTGCCATTGAGCCTTGTAAGGAGCCTCTGAATGAGATAAGAAGCCACTGAAGGATTCTAAATGGAAGAATGACAAGATCTGACTGTTTTTCTTTTAAATCACTGCTTTTAGGGCAGACCTAAGATATCTAGGGTGAAAGCTGGGAGACCCGAAACAATCTAGTTTGGAGATAATGGTGATTCAGCCCATGCTGGTAGCAGTAGAGGCAAGAAGAAATGGTCAGATTCTAGGCATATTTCGAAGGTAAAGCCAAAAGCAAATGATGATGGATACGATGTAAATGTGAGAGAAAGAGAAGTCAGAGATGATTTCAGGTTTCGGAGCCTGAGCATTGGGAAAAAGAGAGGCAGATTAAAGGAGACTCCAGCCTGGGGTTGCGGAGGCCAGAAGTTTGGTTGTGCATATGTTGAGCTTGAGATGTTTATTTATTTATTTACTTTGTTTTAATAGGTGTGTGAGATTATAGTTTATTAGAAAGCATTAATCCTTGGCCCAATTTAATCAGTGTCGGTATTTTTCAATCTCCCATGCTTCTTAAGTTAAGAGAGACTGAATTACTTCATCAAATCAGGTGCTGAGTAGATAGTTAGATATACAAGTGTGGGATTCAAGTAGAAGGTTCAAGCTAGAGATACAAGTATTCACAGTTGGAGATGAGGAATCATAAAGGAAAATAAGGAGCAGGAAGTGTTAAGAAGGAGACTCAAGAAGGTATATCCTTAGGTTAAAAGAAAAAGAACGGAGTGTCTAGTGCGTCAAGAGACTTATGTCAATTATTCCTGACAAGTAAAATGTGCTGGAGAATTAATTTACCGGCCATTGGATTTTGCAAGAGGAAGATTTTGTAAAATGCTGTTTCACTTTGCTGTTGAGATCCTCTCCTATCATTTAAATGTAAGACTTCAAGCATAACAACTCCTTACTTACCTTCACACCAATACTTAGATTCTCCTTTTATTATATCCATCATTTCATTAAAAAAAAAAAATCATATCCAGCCTTTACCAATAGCACAACCTAATTCAGGCCCCTGTTACCTCAGGACTGGATTGCTGAGTGCCCTGCTAAACTGTTCACTGGTTTCTAGTCTCCTCATTAGCAATCCATCCTGATTAGTCATCCTGGAAGAAAACATTTTCAGGGATTTCCCAGGCCGCCTGGCTTTCAGCAGAATATACCAATAAGAGGCTTCTCTCACCCACTTCCCCAGACCAATGCACAAACATGCCCTCCTGATACCCATCTGAACCGCAAAGGTCTGCTGAACGCCACAGAAAAGAACCATAATTAGAGCCAGTAGCGAGAATGATTGGGCCCCTCTATTTGTAGTGAGTTGATGAACTAATTTAGTCTCTCTTAATTTAAGAAGCATGGGAGATTGAAAAATACCAACACTGATTAAATTGGGCCAAGGACTAATGCTTTCTTAATAAAATATAATTTCACACACCTATTAAAATAGTTAAAGTAAATAAATAAAAAATATTCTTAAGAAACCTAAAGCATCAAATACTGCACTGGCAAGAACAAGTTGCAGCTGGAACTCTCATTCACTGCTGGTGGGAATGCACTCTAGAAAATAGTTTAACAGTTTCTTCAATATTGGAGCCCCTTACACGTCCAGCGTGGTTCAGGGTTCCTGTTCAAGGTTTGAGTTCTGAAGGAGGCCGCACACAAAATGAAGAGAGAAAGACTGGAAGAGAATCAATTTGGAAACTGGGGGACCAGGCGAGGCATCTTTCCTCTATCAGGGTAGATTGCCCACTGATGCCTGAGTCTCACCAGCCTTTTATTGAATCTCTGAGAAAACAACAATATCCTTAGGCAGGAAATTCCAAGGAAGAATTTTACATGTAATTAACAAGTGAGGATTTGCTGTAATTAACAATGTTTCAACTTAAACAATGGGTGCATAGCTCTGACCTTTCAGAGCAACCAAAGTAGGTTAAAAACAATCAGTTCCCAGCATAAAAACAATCAGTTTCCAGCACTGCAAAATTTTAAATATTTAACATATGACTCAGGATTCCCACTCCTAGTTATTTTCTCAAAAGATACTAAAACATATGTTCACACACCAAAACAACAACAACTGTAAGTGAATAGTTATACAATTTTATTCATAACCACCCCAAATTGAAAACAACCCAAACGGCCATCAAACGGTAAACAGATAAACTGTTGTACATCCATAAAACAGAATCCTACAAAGGAATAAAAAGAATGAAGTCTTGATGCATACAGCAACCTGGATGAATTTCAAGTGCACATTGCTAAGTGAAAAAAGCCAGACAAGCCCTAACCAGTTTGGCTCAGTGCGTAGAGCGTCGGCCTGCGGACTGAAGGGTTCGATTCCGGTCAAGGGCATGTACCTTGGTTGTGGGCACATTCCCAGTAGAGGGTGTGCAGAAGGCAGCTGATCAATGTTTCTCTCTCATCGATGTTTCTAACTCTATCCTTCTCCCTTCCTCTCTGTAAAAAAATCAATAAAATATGTTTTTAAAAATAAAAATAAAAAAGCCAAACAGTACCAGGTAGATGCTAAAAATATAGGAGGGAAACTGTAAAGCATATGATTATCTAACTACTATGCTGTATACCTGAAACCACCTGAAAGACTTGCACGCATGCATAGGAGCATAATCAATGGACACAAGAAACTGGGGGGCTGGGGGGGGGAGGGCAAGGGGGAAAAAATGGAGACCTATCTATCATCTGTTGTAATACTTTAAGCAATAAAATTAAAAAAACAACAACAACAACAACAAAAAAACAAAATAAAGTGGCTGGCAGTGAAACAGCACCGGGTATTAGACCAGTGGAGTCAGACGAGGCCTTGGTTCAGCAACCTCAGTACAAGAGTTCTGGCTAGGAAAGAATTCAGAGTCAAGACTCAAACTATAGATGAAGTTTATTTAGAAAGTCACAGAGGTAAAAGTGTCACTGTCATTAGCAAGTTATTGATGGGAGAGGAAGCACATGGGGAGACACTGTTGAGCATGGTCAACTGGGAAGCAAAGGCCTGTTTGCTTCACCAGAAAGCTACAGATTCACCCCCCCTCCCCCGCCCCAGGGAACCACTGGTCCATTCCGGGAAGATCACTGGGGGGAAAGGAAAGAACAAAGATGGAGGTAATCACATGTGCAATAAAGTCAAAATAATGCAGGGGAGGTGCTAGACCATAGATACTTGTCATTCTATCCTGGGAAAAAGATATTTTTAAAAAAATATATATTTTACTGATTTTTTTTTTACAGAGAGGAAGAGAGATGGATAGAGAGTTAGAAACATCAATCAGCTGCCTCCTGCACACCTCTCACTGGGGATGTGCCCACAACCAAGGTACATGCCCTTGAGCAGAATCGAACCTGGGACCCTTGAATCCACAGGCCGACACTCTATCCACTGAGCCAAACTGGTTAGGGCAGAAAAAGATCTTTTGCTAGAGGGATAGATCCCAATGCAAACATGTGAAATCTTGGGAAGTTAATTTGATATTTTGGATATGCTCCCGGTTAAAACCCAAGGAGACAACTCTCTCTCTCTCTCTCTCTCTCTCTCTCTCTGACCCTCACCCATCAGTGCCATAATGCATTCTCTCTTGCCAGGGAGCTCATGGCCATGTGGGTGTAGTGGCCATCTAGGGCCTGCAGACCACTCAGGCTCCCAAGGACTATGAAGCAGAAGCTCTGGACGCTGGTTTTATTTTGGCTCTGCTGAAGACATGGTTGGAGTTTTCCCCAGAATGGAGGGAGGTGGGCATTAGAAGCCCAGGGGCAGGGGGGCCATCACCAATAAACCACCTTGCCACGTGGATTATTAAAATGCCTTCCTCTGGAGTCTGTTTCCCACTGACAACAGAAATGAGCTGTGGAAGAAATGGTTTTAGGAAACAAGTTACAGAGACAAGAGAAGGGCCCTTGTAGCTTAGGCTAAAGAGAGAGACAAGGAAAGGGAGCCTGGGGGAGGCGGGTGGGGAAAGGCACAAGTGTGCTCTATAGAGAGAGCCGAACACACTGGGTCCTCCCTCTTGAGGGTATTTCTCTGGAGGTCTCAGGGGAGGATCTCAACTTGATATTCATCAGCTTTCCAGGTGTGTCTTTTTGAGATAGTCCAGGAAGCCAAACAAACAGAGTAGGGAAACTGAGACCTGATAGCTATACAGCAGTATGCAGCCATGTAGAAAATCACTATGCCAAGCAGTTGCAGCCATCTAGTAAGTCCTATCTTCCCTAAACCAGGGACACTTACGTGTAAATGGTTAGCACTTCTTCTCCCCAACCAGAGGGTAAATAGCTTAAACCACCCTATTCATGGAGACAGATAGCCAATATCCAATTGGTGCGATTTGCGGACCATACCCAAGGACGGATGAAATTAAGAAAATAAATCTCATTTTGGTACATCAGCATAAAGCTGATGAATATCCTATTGAAATACTCTCCTAAGACCTCCCCCAAAACACTCAGCCTTTAAAATCCTTCAAAACAAAATCCCAGCACATAGTCTCCTTCCCAAGAGCACACCCATGCCTCTCCCCCTTCTTTCCCCACAGGCATGCATCTCCTAAACTCTAAGGAACCCCATGAAGCTTCAACCAAGGTAGCAATGGCATTTCATCCCAAGCAAATGCCCGGAGCCTGTCCCCAAGGCTCCCTTTTCTCTGACTTCTTTGTGAGCAGACCAGCCTGGGCTCATTTCCCCAGCCCTTTCTTATTTCACTGTTCCTAGCTTTAATTAATGTCCTCTAAAATTCACCTGGACTCGTGTTGTGAAATTTTTCCTGCACAAAGTCAAGCACCATACACTACCACCTGGTTCTAGGCCAGTGGTTCTCAACCTTCCTAATGCCGCAACCCTTTAATACAGTTCCTCATGTTGTGGTGACCCCCAACCATAAAATTATTTTCCTTGCTACCTCATAACTGTAATGTTGCTGCTCAGTAGTAGCTACTGTTATGAATCGTAATGTAAATATCTGATATGCAGGATGTACTTGGGCGACCCCTGGGAAAGGGTCGTTTGACCCCCAAAGGGGTCGCGACCCCCAGGTTGAGAAGGCTGACCTGTCAAGGGCCAGGTCTCCTTTCTGGTAACACTTTCAGAGTTGTGGTCTCTCCTGATTATTGAGCAGCAGGACAGGGAGTCTGTAGTCAATGCAGCTGATCCTGAAGTCAGCTGTGGAATTGTTTGCCTGGTTTTGCTGCTTTTCTGGGCCTGGGGCTTAAACACAACTAAGGCCTAGTTGTATTTGATGCAGTTAGAACCTCATTGCATTGGGGGCTGAATGCTTAAGGTCTATTCTCTGGCCTCCTTGCATATGACAAGAGAGGAAAGGTCAGGGGAGGGTCTGAACCATACCACCAGAAATACAAAGGTCAGAGGGTCTAATACAAAGGTCAGGGGGTCCCCCGTTTGCTAGGGAAGGAAAGATTAGCCTGGAGGCCAGGTCCTTGTTTTCCCAGTTTCGCCCATTGCTAGGCACTGGGGGCTTATCCTGGTGACTTTCTGTACCTGGCCCATTGTCCTTGCTCTGCTCAGGTCTGTCTAAATGCTTAACACAAACTGTAATTGAAAAACAACAACAAAAGAAAACATTGTCCCATGAATTTATTTTCTCAGTAGAGAACTTAATTCATTCCACTACAACAAGCAACACAGTTAAAAAGAAAAGTTCATATCTTAATACTAACTAGCCCTCCAAACTTTCACATATAATATTAAATACTCCCCCACCCCAAAGCAGTTAAAGGCTGGCAAAAAAATGTTAAAGGATCATATATATACTGAAAAGAGTTATGCTATGAATGTGACTCATTTATGTGTGTCTACTGGGGATAAAATCCATGGCTCTTTCCTTCCTGGCAAGGAAGTAAGGACACCTTTCATAACCCTTTTTTTAAATGGGTAAAATGGTAGAGGAGGAGAAGGATAGCCAAACAAAAAAGAAAGAAAAGAGACAAATAAGGTCACACCTGAGTGTTAGAAAAGGTTTCTTGAAAAACTACCTGGTCAAGGATATGTATCAATATCTATAAAAAGTAATTAATTAAGAATGTGGAGCTAAAAAAAAAATGAATACTTTTCTTCCCACCTTCTAAGTTCTTCTGTTTGCACTAATAACCAAATTAATTGAGACAGATTAATAGGAGAAAATCCAATTTTTAACACATGCTCATGAGGAATTCACATAAGCATGAAAACTCTAAGGCAGTGAGGCAACCTTGGGTACATAGGACATTTTTGGACAAAGGAGAAGGGGGTGGGCACAGGGTATTAGATTTCAGAAGTGAGAATGGGCAGTTTACAGGTAGTTGAGGAACAGTAAAACATTCATGGCAGGAAAATTCTTACTAGGCAACTTAGAAACACTGGGACATGGGGTAGCAGACTTGGAGTCTTCTTGACCTATGCTAGCATGAATATTCTTAAGGTGATTAAGCCAAGGCTCCCTTCCTAAAACAGATTTCTCTGTCTGAATCTCTTGGAGAAAGGGTCAAAATTTCTTTTTTTTTTTTTAAATTTTATCTTTATTGTTCAGATTATTACAGTTGTTCCTCTTTTTTCCCCCATAGCTCCCCTC
>PVJC01035899.1:0-18004 GCA_004026665.1 Murina feae | reverse complement strand
AGTTCCCACTACCCTGGCCAGCTGTGGCTTACACTAAAGGCAACAAAGTTTCAATTATAGAAGATACATAAATCCCAGATACCTGCTTCCAGCTAGCCTCACTGGAGGTAACTGGGGTCTGTGGCCAGCCTGCAAACAGCCATTAGCCCCTCTCCCTGGCTGGCCACAACCTCATGAGGGTGTAGGTCCCTGTTGGGGGGCTTAGTCAGCCTGCAAATAGCCATCAGCTCCTCACCAAGACTGGCCAGGCACCCAAGGGGGATCCCACCCTGAAGGGACTGTGACCATCCTGAAAACTGCCCTCAGCCCCTCACCCATGTTGGCCAGGCACCCTACTGGACCCCCATCCTGATCCAGGACACCCTTCAGGGCAGACCAGCCAGCCCCCACACATCTACCAGGCCTCTATCCTATATAATAAAAGGGTAATATGCAAATTGACCCTAACAGCAGAACAACTGAGAATAACTGGTCACTATGACACACACTGACCACTAGGGGCCAGATGCTCAATGCAGGAGCTGCTTCTGGTGGTCAGTGCGCTCCAAGAGGGAGCTCTGCTCAGCCACAAAGCAGGCTGACAGCTACCAGTACAGCAGTAGTGGTGGGAGCCTCTCATGCCTCCTCAGCAGTGCTAAGGATGTCCAACTGCAGCTTAGGCCTACTCCCTGCTAGCAAGTGGACATCCCCCAATGACTCTCGGGTTGCCAGAGGGTTGTCTGACTGTAAGCTTAGGCCCAATCTCCCAGGGAGCGGGGTAAGCCAGCAGGTGGACATCCCCCAAGGGTTCCCAGACTGCAAGAGGGCACAGGCATGTAGAGTGCTTAGTATTGGCACATAGTGAGCACTTATTCAATGCTTAGCTATTAATAAAATTATTGTTGGCCTATCAAAAAAATGTAGTTTTCCTTTTCATCTTAGAGGAAGAGTTGGAATTAATACACATTGAGCAATTACTAAGTGCCAAGTACTATACGAAATAAATCCTCATTTAATCCTTTTCAAAAACCTATAAATTAATATATCTCTAATATATGCATGAGAAAACAGTGGCTTACACAGTGAAAGTAACATATGCAAATTTAGAACTGCATCAGAGAACAGGATGGATATTTAATCTGGCCTGCTTAACTCCAAAATCCATGTTCACTGTGGCAAGTATTGTTTCCTGACAATTTTCATTATTTATGGGTTCAAGATAATTAGGTTAAATGAAAATTAAGAACAGATAGAACCATGACTGGCATATAGAATACCCTTTCAGTAAAAAGTCTACTTAGTGTGGTATTTTTTAATCCATAATTTTTAATACAACCCAAAGAGAAAGAATCAAATGAATTTTATATTAAACTATATTCCTATCTGATGAAATAAACTTTCAGCTGCATAAATTTGTTTCAGAAACTCATATTATTTTTCATTGTCTTCATAATCTTGTGTTTGTTGTTTATTTTATTTTTTTGGAATTACAAAATAGATTTTAGGGCCTGCATTCTTGTCATTTATTAAATTATTTTTCTTTAAAATATCTAATTATATTACACTAGAGGCCCAATGCATGAAATTCGTATAAGGGGTTCAGTCCTCACAGGTGTGGCAGCTCACCTTGGTGGCTGCCTCGGCCCATGCAGCCACAGTTTTGTCCGGAAGGTCCTCCGGAAGGACGTCCAGAAAGTCATTTGACTGTCTGGCCTAATTAGCATATTGCACTTTTATTATTATAGATCCTTAGAGAGGTCATGGGATTTGGCTATGGACAAGGAGAATCTATACAGCCTTTTGTGGAGAAGCAGAGAGAAGGCAAGCACCCCCTAAGGCACCCAGTGCTTAAGCGTCTTTCACAAACAGATCATTCATATCTGAATGGATTCTTCCAGAGAAGCAGTGTTAATCCGCAGAAGGAGAACCACAAGTTTTGCCTTTAAAGTGGCAGCACACATTCCTCTTAGTTCCTTTCCACAGGAATACACTGAGGGTGCTGAACCTGAACAGGATTCCGTTCCTCCCACAATGAAGAGGGAGCAGACGGGTAGTGCCTCCGGCAGACAGGTCAATGGCTCTCCCTTCCTTCTTCCACTCGGTCAGCCACTGCTCTGAAGGATTTTTGTGAATAAATTAGAGTTAAATCAGTTCATCATCTGAGTTTCAAAAGATAATGTGTCACTTTGCCTGTCCTTTTCCTTTCCATTCCAGTGTTAGCCTTTTTTATTCCATAATTGAAAGACACTATTTCTTTATTTGTCTTTTTAAAAATATATTTTATTGATTTTTTACAGAGAGAAATGAAAAGGGATAGAGAGTTAGAAACATCAATGAGAGAGAAACATCGATCAGCTGTCTCCTGCACACTCCCCACTGGGGATGTGCCCACAACCAAGGTACATGCCCTTGACCAGAATTGAACCTGGAACCCTTGAGTCCACAAGCTGACGCTCTATCCACTGAGCCAAACCAGTCAGGGCTCCTTTTTTCTTAAGCATTTTCTATTTATTTGCCCAATTCCAGGACATAGTACACACTTTATTTACTCTTTTACAAATGAGTAAACAGAGGCTGAGTAATTGCTTTCTTTTTAAAATTCATCTGGATATAGGATCAGAATCCAGAACTTCTGTTTTGTTGTTGTTTATTTTTTTATAATCAGACTTTCTTTTGGGAGAAGTATAGATTCACATGTGGTTGTAAAAAATAATACAGAGGAATCTCATGTACCGTTTACCCATTTTCCCACAATGGCAACATTTGCAAAATTATGGCACCATATCACAACTAGGATATTGGCATTAAGACAATCCAGAGTAATTCCACCACCCCAGGAATCCCTGTGTTGTGCTTTTATTTTGTATTTATTCATTTATTTTTCTTTATTGATTAAGGTATTACATATGTGACCTTTTCCCTCCACTGTATCCCCACCTCCTCACACATGCCCTCACCCCCTAGTGTCTGTGTCCATTGGTTATGCTTATATGCATGCATACAAGTCCTTTGGTTGATCACTCCTTGTCCCCCTACTACCCTCCCCTGCCTTCCCTCTGAGGTTTGACAGTCTGATCAATACTTCTCTGTCTCTGAGTCTGTTTTTGTTCATCAGTTTCTGTTGTTCATTATATTCCAAAAATGAGTGAGATCATGTGATATTTATGTTTCTCTGACTGGCTTATTTTGCCTAGCATCATGCTCTCCAGAAGACACTATTTCTTGATGTTCCTTCTTGATTACTGTTCATTATCTTCTGCTTCTCCTTGCCTCTCCCATTTCTGACAAGCCTCCTGCCATGGCCAGCACCTAGTATTTCTACACACACACCCTTAATGGAACACTGCCCAATCCACAGAAGCTGAAAGGCTGATGTGGTTCAGCCCGGTCACTCCTCTATATTTTTATTTCTTTATTTATGACAAGTATGTCACTTAAGAAGCTTTGAGTACATTTTCTATTGATTTTTTTGGATTAGAGTAATTCAATAAGCTTGTTATAAAGAAATAGAAAAATTTGCCCTAACCGGTTTGGCTCAGTGGATAGAGCTTCGGCCTGTGGACTGAAAGGTCCCAGGTTCGATTCCGGTCAAGGGCATGTACCTTGGTTGTGGGTATATTCCCAGTAGTGGATGTGCAGGAGGCAGCTGATTTATATTTCTCTCTCATTGATGTTTCTAACTCTCTATCCTCTCTCTTCTTCTCTGTAAAAAATCAATAAAGTATATTTTTAAAAAAAGAAATAGAAAAAATTAAAATTGTAGGCAATGTGACTTATTTTCTCTCCTAAAAGCAAATACCTTTGGAGATTGGAATAGTGGTAAAGCAGTGGAATAACATGATCAAATTTTATTTAGATAACAGAGAAATGATTGCTTTACTGAAGTATAAGGGTGAAGTTAATGAACATAGTACAGAGGATGCTTTTTTATAAGTCAATATGTCCATCTGTACATTTTAGAAACTTATTACTATTACATATTTTTATCAGTCTCATATAAACTACAGATTCTATTCCCAGAACCATTTACAGGATTTCACAGTTTCAAGGTTGTGCAAGTCTCTTTTTTTCACTAGAATTTGTGAAGATGCCTTTATTTGTAAGTAAAAAAAACAAAACAAAAAACTAAATGAAAATAATCTAAATAATAAAAAGTCATTATCACACACATATAAGTAAGTTCCAAGGATGGTGATACACCTCCTCAAAATTCACAGTGGACATTAGTACATTCGGTCTTTCTTGTCTGCCATTCTTGGCACATCATTTTGCACTTGGTCTAGTCCTTTTAACAGACACAAGATGAATGCATCAGTTCCCAGAATAGCAAGCAGAGCTGAAAATGTCCAGCTGAAGAATTGGTGATTTTTCTATGTGTGTCTTTTTTGACCAGGGAATAATCCTCCCCTTAGAACCATTCTTTTCTTCCTCCGGACAATTTCATCTAATGTGTAATTGCTAGGATTGATTCATATCTCTACTCTTAAATCAATCTACTAGAAGAGAAATTGACTTTCTATTAAGGATTTAGGATGATCCATATGGACCCCTGTTAAAATTTAAATAAAATTCAGACACTGCCAGCATAAAACAAGGAATGGGTAACTATACAGATTGCACTGGCATCCATCAGTTACTGTGAAGCCATAGTAACCCTGAACATTTTGGACACTAGTTTAAGAAACCCCCACCAGAAACTGTAGTCAAAACCACTGGAGTCCTTATTTGGACAACAGGAAGAACAAACGTCCCTTTCTGGACTGAGCAAAGAAGGACAAATGAGACAAAGGGATTGATAAAATGTAATGAAAGGAAATTAGATGAATCAAGCTCTCTCAACTCCAAAGGGAAGAGAGTTTCAAGATCATAGAGGTCAATTGCTTTAAATGTTTCAGTCATCACAATACATAGGTGCAGAATAAAGATTCTTTCAAATACTGTCACATCAACAAAATGTTTCTTACCAGAGGAGCATTCCATCTTCCAGGAAGCCACTTGACCTACTGCTCTACATTCAGTGTTTGGTGCCATGTGCATCTCAGCTATGTCCAACTTTAGGATTTACTGGCCTTTTTGGTCAAAGCAGGAAAGCGCTCTCACCTTTATCATACTTATTTAAACTCCAGTTGTTCCTCAGTGGCTATTTTGAGTGCCACTTCTCTGCATACCCAAGCCCTGAATGGGTTGCATTTCCCAGGGACGCTTTCTCTAGCCGCTGCAGACCACATTGTTCTCTCCAAGGTAACCTAGAAGTTGAGAATTTAAATGAGATGGGCGTGGGTTTGAATGTTTCCTATGCTGTTTGTGTTATCTTAGGTCAATACATTATTCCAGTCTTGGTTTCTTTATTTATAAACTGGGAGTTCAAAATTTCTCTTTCATAGAAGACTTCAGTTAGATATTGTATGTAAAAGGCCAGTATGATGCTTGACAATTAATAAACTTTCAATAATTGTTACCGAAAAGCAAAATGAGTTTTAGGACAATTTACCACTTCCCAGTCTTTTGGTCATTATCTCCCACTTCTTTCAAGCCCTCGCTATGAGTTTCACAAACGAAAGTTCATCTCCGTAGCTGAGATGTCCCATCTGCACAGTCTAGGATAAGTGATTCTTTGCTTTACTGGAGGTAATAATCTCATGGAGATTGGTGAAAATGGGGATTTTCTGGCTTCCCCTTGGAGATTTCATTCAGAATGGTTATGTCTGTGGCCAGAATATGCCTGTGAATACATCCTCCAGGTGATTCTAATCAGGTAATCCATGGATGATGTGCAAAGGAACACCATTCTACACACTTGGATGGAATGGAAGCATACTTTGATAAAAATGTTCTCAGAGGAATAAAACAATGAACTCAGAATTTTTTAGTTATGTCACGTTATAAGCTGGATAGTCTTGAAGTTGCTACTTCAAAGACATATATGGAAGATTACAACTTCCTTTCAGATGTGAAATTTATTTATACATGCTAAAATGATCTACAAATTTGAGTTAATGTAATTCTGAAGAAAGTTACAGATTTTTGTGTCACCTAATTATACTTGGAACATAGTAGATAGTAAATAATTATATACTATTTATTGTCACAACTAAAGTGAACAAACTTCTTTTAAAATAGTTTATATTCAAGTGCAATCACATTTCAAATTCAAAGAACATACATTGTGTAAATGGCCCAGTGTAATACAACCCTTGAATGTAAAGTCTAGTAGTCTGCTTGGTTTCCTATATAAATGCAGAACAATAGCCGATCTGAAATTTTTCTAAAATATTAATAACTATTTTTATAGGTTTTCTTAACCAATCATAGAAGCAAAGACAATACAAAGTTAATATAGTGAGTAGGTCACACATTTCCCTCCTGGGCTGACATATTCCCTGCATTATATCTGTTTAACTCGCCAGGGCTCCATTTTTCCAATAACGTGCATGGATAGTCACAGTATCATCTAAGGTAGTTGAACATTAATGAATCATTCAGCATAGGAAGAATAATGTTCTGTATCTTTCTGCATTTTCTAAAAATTCATCCAATAGCAGTTCGGTAAGTATTAAAGAATCTTCCTTAAATAGTCATCCTTATTTTTGTCTTGGCTTGCCTGTATGCATTAGTGTGTGAAGTACTATTAAATGCATTGAATTTTTAAGATAGCATCTCCATGTAGATGTTTTTTCATTACCATGTTTTCTTTGAGTGTGGACAATTAACAGTGGTATATGTTATTTTCTCCTTTTCAACTACATTATGTGAAAATCCAGATAAAAGGAAGTAAGGTATAATCTCTGGGAATCAATATAAATGCAGCTGAGGAATGAAATTTGAGTTTAAGTAACTGGACAGACTTCTTGATTTATAGAACTCTATAACAGTGAATAGGATTTGTTTATGATACAACTACCATTGTAATGTTCCTTTAGTTTTGACAGGTCGTGATTATGAATTTCCCATGTCCTGTACACATCAGTATATTATTTGAGGAAGAATGGTATGTGACATTTAGTTGGCGAAAGAATGCAGCTTCCTAGTGTTTACTACTGTAAGAGTTCTTCCAGATGTCTCATGACAACCAAGCTTTGTTTTAAAAATATATTTTATTGATTTTTACAGAGAGGAAGGGAGAGAGATAGAGAGTTAGAAACATTGATGAGAGAGAAACATCGATCTGCTGCCTCCTGCACACTCCCTACTGGGTATGTGCCCGCAACCAAGGTACATGCCCTTGACTGGAATGGAACCTGGGACCCCTGAGTCCGAAGGCCGACGTTCTATCCATTGAGCCAAACTGGTTAGGGCCAAGCTTTATTACTCACTGAAATTTGGAAAAAAATGTTTTCGGCAGGAATATATTTACATAGCCCTTGTGGTCGGCACACTTTCAGGGTGTCCCTCAATAATTTCTGCTTCCTAGTACTCACTTTTGCATACTTTCTTCCCATTGAGTGTGAGCTAAATCCAATAATTCACTTTTAACGAAGAAAATATGACAGCCCTAATCGGTTTGGCTCAGTGGAGAGAGCATCAGCCCTCATACTGAAGGGTCCTGGGTTCAATTCTGGTCAAGGGCATGGGCACGTATCTCGATTGCTCAATCCCTAGCCCTGGTCAGGTGAGGGCAGGAGGTAAGCAGTCAATGTCTCTCTCTCTCTCTCTCTCTCTCTCTCTCTCTCTCTCTCTCTCTCTCTCTCTCTCCTCCTTCTCCTCCTCCTCTTCCTCCTCCTCCTCCCTTCACTCTCTCTAAAAATCCATGGAAAAATATCCTCTGGTGAGGATTAACTTTAACATAAGAAAATATGACTGAGGTGATATAAATCACTGCCATTTTACTGGCTTTCCCTCACTCACTGTCTGTCACGGGACCCATTCAATGAAGCCAGCTGTCATAGTATGGGGGTGACTTATGGAGGGAACTTAGGGGAGCCTTCCACTAACCTGTAGACCAGCCAGCAACTGAGTGCTAGAGTCCAAGAGATCAGGAGGAACAAAATCATGCCAACAACCATATAAGGCGCTTAGAAGGGAATTCTCCCCAAGGGAAGCCTTGAGGTGACTACAACATTGGCCAATGTTTTGATGGCAGCCTGTGAGAGACTTAATCAAGTCTTAACACGGGTGCCAGTGAACTTGGAAAACTTGGCCACTTTGGTCTGAAGATGGGGAATTGAAATAGAGCTTCTTTACTTCTTACATAGAAGTCATCTTTAAACACACCATAAGATTTTCCAATTCTTTCTTTGGGAACTTCTGCCACTGAATTGCATGATGATATTACTTTGGTACACAAAATGTAATTTCACATCCTTACTTTACATTAAAGAAAAGAATGTGTTAGTATGGTTTTTATTGTTACTTAAAATGCAGACAAGATTGGATCAGGAAATGAGAGGATTCATTTTTTTTTTTTTTTTTTTTGTCTCTAAAGTGGTACCATATACATGTTATACTGGTCTGTTCATAAAATGAAAACAAATCAGACAATTTTATGTAAATAATAAAACTAAATTTTACTTAAGCTTATATATGATTTATCAAAGTACTAAAATAAACACTTCCATTTAATTCTCTTGAAATGATGCAGAACCTAAAATTTCATATTGGAGGATAGAATTATTTTTTCAAAATATTATCTTTATTGAATTAATTTTCAATTTATATTACAGAAATAAAATTAAATTGAATAACTTTAGTTCCTGAAGTTAAATTTTGATGGTATCTTTTGTTATGCTATCATCTTTACCTTTTGGATAATTTTTTTAATTTGGTAAAATACCTTTTTTCATGCAGAGCTACAATTCTAACATTTATGTTAATATTTATCATTTCTCCTCTGCTCCTTCCCCCTAGTATAGTGCCAGATATTAATTTAATTAATGTATCATTTGACTTTTTCCATATCATAAGTTAAAGGTTAGCATCCAAATTATAAATGTCTTCCCAACGGGCACTTCATTTTAGTTCATAATTTATTAATACCAATGGGCAGTAATGTTTTTAAATGTTTTATGTTCATAAAAATTACTTAAGCTAGACCTATCAGCATTTCTCTGAAATTGATCTCATGAAAAAATAAATATGACTACATTCTTATGCTTTGGAAACTATTTTCTCTAAAGTACAGTATCATTTCTCCACCTCTTTTTAATGATACAAACCTGCCAGTTTTTTCTATATTGCCAAACATAAAAGGTGACATGGCAATAGTTCATTCTTTACTCCTACATTTCAAGTGCTTCCCTTCTGAGCTTTTAGAAATGTTTCTAGAGAAGCCCCCAGCACGCACACAATCACACACATGCACAGTTAAATGAGGGTGTTCTAGTATAGCAATGGCAGCATACAGGAGTTAAAACACAGGTGGGAGCCATCACGTGCCACGCGGGGACTCCGCCCCGTCATGGCACCAGAGGGGAGCGTGGAAGCCTCCTGCCTCCTGCGCTGCACTCCTTCTCCTGGCAGGTGGGCCACAGGGCACTCAGCGTGTGAGTGGTGGGTGGCGAAGGACTGGTGAGGGGGGCCTATATGCTCTCACTCCTGCCCTCCCCTACATGGGACGGTCCTGCCTCCTCAGGGTGCCTCCCCACTTCTGCCCAGTCTCCAGAGCAACGCCCCAGTTAACATGCTAATGACCTAGTCATGACTGTCACAGAGTAGCGACCATTAGCATATTAGCTCTTTATTAGTATCGATAATTGATCTGAAGGTCAATAGGTACACACATATGAAGAAGGTAACATCCTACCATGATTCTTGGAGTGCAGGCTCCTAGTTGTGGTAGTCACATGATCTCACATAATTACATAATTTGTAGCTAGATTTGCATTATCTTTAGTATTAAACATAAATTATTTCGTATTGTACTTGCCTCCAAGCCTGGTTCCACCTCAGTGATCTCGTCTGTGGCAGCTGACTCCTCACTTTTTGTGCTCTGACTAAACTGTTTGCAAGTTTCTTGGGGAGGAAAAATGTGTTCCTTCTTTACCATACCTGATCTTACACTTTCTGAATGTTTTGCCTTCCCCAAACTCTCTTTGCTTATTACAGATATTTCCGGAATTGTGCAGATTTAAGCACAAATGCCACATCTTTACAGAAGCAGAGAGCTCATTATTTCCTCCTGGGCATTCAGTGACGACGCACTGCAGCTGTCTTTCACAGTATTATCTGAAAGGCTTGTAGTAGGTGCTTCTTGTATCTCGTTTCCTTTCAGTTTCACCCGAGCCTCATCTTTCTATCAGAAGATACCTTTCCATATGCTATGTTCTCAATGCTAAAGCTTGTTATGACTTAAAAAAGAAAGTTCTTTTTTCTTTTTAGTTTTTTATTAGTCTTCTTGTATTCATAATAGAAGACATCCTGACAGCCACATGACTTTTGAAATACAAGTACCATACATTTAGAACAACGAAAAGACTGGTGATTTCAAAGCTTGGCTTTTTAATAGTAAGTATTAGGCACCTGAATAAAAAAAAAATGTCTTAAGCAAGGGAATCAATAAAATTGGAAAAAATTTACAGCAGTTTTCTACTCTAAATATATTTTGGAGTGGGTTGGAGATGGAAGAATTGTTCCAGGAAATAAAAACAGAATTCCAAACTCTGCTTAAATAGCACTTCCTCCATGAAGCCTTCCTGGCTTTCCAGAAATGGTTCACATGCACTCTCAGAGCCCAGTGCTTTCTCTGCCATCACACAAATCAAAATCGTAATAGAATAATTCATCATTTTTAAATGCCTTGTTCTTCCCTAGAATATACATTCTATGAAGCAGTTTATAGTGCTGTCTTTCTAAATGTGCATCTATAGGATCATTAAGGTAATCTATATAATTTATATTTCATAAGTATCAGTGAATGCAAAGATAACTTTTAAGTTAATTAAACACAGGAGAATCTGTGGCTTGAAAATTAAAGAAGCTAATCTGTGCAAGGTGTGGCCAGAAGGAAGCTTATTGGAAGAATCCTGGTTCATTGGAAACAAGTAGAGCAAAAGTCTTAGTTTTGCGTTACCCAGCAAAAGTGTCTGGATAACGGAAAACTAAAACCAAGGACGTAAATGTGGGCTGACATGTCCCCCTCTATTCATCATTCGTGAATGTTTCGTGTGCCAGCTTTATTCTCCTCTGCATGGCAGAAATTGGAAAACCAATGCACAGGAAATAAAAATTTCACATCATAGCCACCAGAAATGAATCGCTCTATTATATTGTTGTTGTTGTTGTTGTTGTTATTATTATTATTATGTCTAGTACCAACATCCCAGGTAAGCTTTCTTCCCAATCTTGAGCTCATTCCTGAGTCAACAACTGTGGGCTGAAACTTAGGAGCTATTGGGGAAGAGTAACATGAGGTTCCTCGCAAATCCTTGTTTAAATTTCAACTCATACATTCAGTTTGCTAACCTCTTTTTGAGGAGTGTGTCTAATCTATTAAACTTTGTATTGTAGGTGACTCTCAGGAGGCCCTGGATATACCTGAAAACCAATTTGGTATTGCCATTTCATACATTTCCCTTATTCCCATGAACAAACCATGTATTATGCTGTAAGTATTATTTTAAATATTTTATTCTAGGGTCTAATTGCGCCATCCAATAATAGTATGCACATGCAGCTATAAAACATAGGTATTTTTAAAATATTTCATAATCTACGCTCACAGTTGCTTTTTATGTTTAATAACTTCAAGTTTCTAGAGAGAGGTTCAGTGGTTTACTACTCACTCCTGGCTGATAGCTAGTGGATGTTTTATTTATTATTGCAGAAATAATACTTAATATTGGATATAACTTTACCTCTGAAAGCAATGTCTTTCCCAGAAGAATTAAAGGCAAGACAATTACACAGTTGCATTTGGTTTAAGCATGTGATCACTTTGAATAAGTTCATCTTACTTGCGGTGTGTTCCTTGGTTTTCTAGCTGGCTGAATTCTTTACCTTCAGGCAGAAAGACTAGGGACAACATGGCTACTACCATTTTAATGAACAATATAGAGACTTTAATTGGCCTTAGTCTATGCATCATTTAGTTTCCATTTCATTGCATTTCTAAATTGTACTAAGGCAAAATCCATTTACGTCAAGACCAATATGAATGTTGTAAAAAGATTTCCTGATATTAGGGATGCTAGAAATATTTTTATAGTTTCCAAGGTCTTTGGTTGTTATGTTCAGCAATAATCCATCATGTTTTTCTTTAAGTCTCTGTGACTTTAAGGAGGAGATAATAGAATGCAAACAATATTTATTTAAATATAAAGTCATATTAAATAAGCAATAAATAAGATAGCAAAGCTAATATAACTATTCAACCATTTACTGGTGTGTATAAGAAGGCCAATTAATTATGCTCATTCATGTCATTATGTTGTCTCATCCAATCAGTATGTATGTATTGATAAAAATTTACAGAAAATATAGTGACAAATTCTACTAGTAAGCCCATCCTATAGGGTTGGAAATGCCATAGAAGTTTTAGTAAATAAGGGCATGGTCACTATTTGAACTCTGAAGGAACTTATGGCAGAGAGGGAAGATGGAGAAATGCCTTCATTTATTTTGTCTTTTTAAGAAGAGTCCTTATCTGTACACAGTGGCCAGGGCTCCAGCACCTCAAACCCACTGTAATCTTCCTTCTCAGAGATCAAACTCTATTTCTACGGCCATCAGAATTTTAGTTCTTCATGACATTGTGAATGAAGTTTGCCATCTTCTCCAATCACCATCACTACTTTAGTAGTGTTGCTCTTCAATTTGTCATACACACAAATTGCAGAATTATGTCTGAAAGCAGAACTCAGATTATGATGACCCACAACTGCAAATATTAATCAGCAGTCTGCTTCCAATGTATGAAATCAGATGCCTAACTCTAGATTTATTTATTCCAACAAGTGTCATTTCAGGTTTTTTTAAAAAATTTATTTCTGCTGTACTGATCATTCCTTACTTCCCAAATAAAACCAATTTTTACCCAATGTTATGCATTTAACCACTAGAATTTTTAGGTCTTTGCTAGACAACCCACAGATAATTTACTCAAATTTACTTCTAACCACACTCAGTGGACTGAGATCATTGAGATTTTTTAGGAGGCACATAGGTGTGAGTGTCTACTTACTACATGAATCCCATTATGAGTTGTGACTATAGTAACATATTATAGTACTAGAAAAGGTATAAAACCTGTAACACTATGCTAACAAGTGTGCTAAGCCTTAGTAGGAAGTTACTCTAACTTATCTACTACCTCTTATAGACTAGTCCATTGTTATACTATTAATAATGACATTAATATAAGTAATAGCAGTAATATAAATAATAGCAGTAATAACCCTATATAATAAAAGGCTAATATGCAAATCTATTGAACAGCAGAATGACGGGTCACTATGACATGTACTGCATCAGGGGGCAAATGCTCAATGCAGGAGCTGCTCCTGGTGGTCTGTGCATTCCCACAAGGGGAGTGCTCCTAGCCAGAATCCCTGAGCTGAGCTCACTGCTGGTGAGCACAGTGAAAGTGGTGGGCAAGGCTCCCACCTCCGCATCAGTCGGACATCCCCTGAGGCCCGGCTGAGCTACCCCAAAATTTTGTGCACCAGGCTTCTAGTGATAATAATAATAGCTACTACTTAATGCATACTATGTACTAAGCAGCTTCAAAGTCCTTTACATATATTAATTTATTTAATCCTCATAGTATGGTTGCAAGTAGGTACCATTGCTATCCATAGTTTATTTAAATGTATATCAAGCTGAGTACTAATAACACTCTCCAATTGAATATTTAAATATAGTCAATTAATTACAAATGTTCTTCAGTCAAGGACAAAACCAGATTGTTTAGAACAATTGTTTAGTACTGTATTGAATAACAATGGATATGTAAATAAATACATTTTTAATAGAATAACAAATATTTTATGGATCTGTGATATTAAACAACCACATATTTTATAAGATTATGGATAAATGGAATTGTATTTACATTAATAGATGCATGCTCTTCTTATGATTAAGGTTGTAACTTTTTTATTTTATTTATTTTTTTTACTTTATTGTTGATGGTATTACCGATGTCCCCAGATTCCACCCCCCCCCCCCTTTTACAGCCCTCCTCTCAGCCCTGTTCCATCCCAGATCTTCACCACACTATTGTCTGTGTTCATGGGTTATACATATATGCATATAAGTTTTTTTGGTTAATCTCTTCTCATCTTTCCCCAAGTTCCCTCTGAAATAATTTACTTCGTTCCATGCCTCCATGCCTCTGGACCTATTTTATTCATCAGTTTACTATGTTCATTAGACTCCACATTTCAATTCACTAATGTCCCTGTGCAGTAGCTATGAAAAGAGAATAATTTTGTTTTAAATTTTATATTTAAAATTATATTTGGACTAATGGTGTTGTCAACAAAATGAAGGGTTGTTTTTTTGTGTGTGTGTACTTACATAAATACATGAAATTCAGGATGTGTTTTTTTCACAACTAGAACAAGTTTTTAAATTATTTTTAAATTTCTTTATTGACTAAGTTATTACATATGTTTCCTTATCCCCACATTACCCCAACTCATGCCCTCATGCCCCTGTTGTCTGTGTCCATTGGTTAGGCCTATATGCTTGCATATAAGTTCTTTGGTTGATCTCCCCCCCCTAACTCCCACCCTCCCCTATCTTCCCTCTGATGTTTGAAGATCTGATTGATGCTTTTTTGTCTCTGGATCTGTTTTTGTTCATCAGTTTATGTTGTTCATTATATTCCACAAATGAGTGAGATTATGTGATATTTATCTTTTTCTAACTGGCTTATTTCACTTAGCATAATGTTCTCCAGTTCCATCCATGCTGTTGCAAATGGTAAGAACTCCTTCTTTTTTACCATCGTGTAGTATTCCATTGTGTAGATGTACCATTGTTTTTTAATCCACTCATCTATTGATGGGCACTTAGACTGTTTCCAAATCTTAGCTATGGTGAATTGTGCCACTATGAACATAGGGATGCATATATCCTTTCTAATTGGTGTTTCTGGTTTCCTGGGATATAGCCCTAGAAGTGGGATCACTGGGTCAAATGGAAGTTCCATTTTTAACTTTTTGAGGAAACTCCATACTGTTCTCCACAGTGGCTGCACGAGTCTGCATTCCCACCAGCAGTGCAGGAGGGTTCCTTTCTCTCCACATCCTCCCCAGCACTTGTCATTTTGTCGTTTGTTGATTTGTTGATGATAGCCATTCTGACAGGTGTGAGATGGTACTGTATTGTTGTTTTGATTTGCATCTCTCGGATGATTAGTGACTTTGAACATGTTTTCAAATGTTTTTTGGCCTTTCTTCTGTCTTTTTTTTTTTTTTTTTTTGAAAAGTATCTATTTAGGTCTGTTGCCCATTTTTTGATTGGGTTGTTTATCTTTTTTTATTGTTAAGTTGTATGAATCTCTGTAAATGTTGGAGATTAAACCCTTCTTGATGATAACATTTGAAAATAGACATTGAATAAAGTTCCTTCCAAAATCATCTTGGAAAGGATTAATTTTGATATGGGGGAATTAAATATTTTAAAACACTGTCTGCTTTCTCAACTGTCAAGGACATAATGCTATATCTATGGGAGCTGCTGAAGCCTTCTCTCAACTCCCTTTTTGTCTTTCCTGATTTAGGACCTTGCTTGGTCATTGACCCTTGCATTCTCTCTCTCTCTCTCTCTCTCTCTCTCTCTCTCTCTCTCTCTCTCTCTCTCTTTCTCCTCTCCATAGCTGGGACTATATTATGCCCTAAAGAAGTCTCCCTTCCTTAAGGTGGATAACACAATATTAGAATGTGGACATCTGTTTTCAACATCCACACACCTCAGACTCAAGTGATGCAGTTAATTTCACTCCTATAGTAGAGCTCCATTTACCAAGTCTGACTGAGCCACTTGAATGGGCCTGAATTTTGCCAGGATGGTTTATTGACCTTTACTTAATCTAACACACTGGATTTGCTTCAGGTCACTTTGGCTTTTATTTTCTTCTGAAATTGTCTTTCAGTTAATAACTGCACTTCTCAGCCAAGAGTCAAACTTTCCCATATTCTGCCTGGACAGTCATATCCCTATTTCTAGCTTACCTTGTGCTTAGCTCATTTGTTGCTAACTCTTTCACTTTGCAGAATACCATGGACTAAGGCAAGTAGAGTTCATAGCCAGCGAGGTGGGCAATGGGAAGACAGTTTTCAGAGCTGTCTACAAGGGATTCAATTCTTTTATAACAATCCAAATATATATTTTTGCTCCAGAAGGGATATAACATAAAATATAGACCAAAAAGGCAGAAAAAAATCCATTCAAAATAATTTAATTATAAAGCCACTCAAATTCCAAAAGGCAGGGCTGATGGAGGTTGAAGGACTGAAATATGTCCATTCTTTATATACTTGATAAGTCATTCTATACATCAGATACTGCTGGACAAAGTAGTTGTTCTCATACAGGTTACATCAGAGCAAATAAATCAAAGTCAGTCAATTAGAACATATCCTATATTAATATGTGCCATGTGGAAAATTAAAACAGGAGAACATGATATGATGATATTTGGTGGGTAGTCTAGTAAGATTTTTTGCAGACATTATATTTAAGCTAAGGTATTAATGATAAGAGTGTCCTTCCATATGAATATCAGGTGAAGTAGAGACAAAATAAAGGTAAATTCAAAGTTCAGAAAGATTTCAATTGGCATGGCATACTCAAAATATTTTGAGTGAGCTTTGCCAAAGCAGGCAGAAAATGATTTTTAAAGAAGAAAAAATCCTTTCACTTATTAATATATATTTAACAAGCAGCAGCTCTGTGTCAGCCATTCTACCAGATATTGAACATGTAATAATGAACAGGACTGCTTGCTCTTCATTCTAGGAACTTATTTCCAATAAAAGAATAAATAAATGGATAATATTTTTAGTAGACTTATATTGTGACTCATTCCACATTCACTCTCACTAATTTTTATTTTTTGTTTTATAATATACTAGAGGCCCTGGTACACAGTTTCTTGCACTAGTGGGGTCCCTTGGCTTGGCCTGTGCCCTCTGGAAATCTGGGACCCCTTGGGGGACATTGGCCCAACATCCACAGGCCAGGAAGAGGGACCCCACTGATGCACAAATCTATGCACCAAGCCTCTAGTATGCATATAAGATCTTTGGTTCATCTCTTCCTGCCCTTCCCCCTCACCCCTTCCCTCTGAGATCCATCAGTCTATTCCATGTTTCCATGCCTGTGCATTGAGTATCTGCCCCTTGGTGGTCAGTGCGTGTCTTAGCTTCTAGTCGAATGGCTGAATGGTCAAATGGTCAGTTAGGCTTTTATATATATAGATAGACAAAAAATCTAAAACAAAATAAAAATTATTTACACCCTGGCCTCAAATGTTCTCACATGATCAATGACTTGGAGGTACATAAGAGCAGCATATGTTCTAGACCACATAGGAGAACAGCTTTTCCAGGCAGGACTGTACAGGGGAGGGTTTTTGCATCTTCTGGAGTAGTTGCAATGTAGCGTCTCACTTTCAATCTCTAGCCTCATCCATGTGGATCTGCATGTGTATAACTGTTGAGTTTCCACCAGAACAGTCCAAGAGCACAATGTTTATCTTTCCTATCTGTGAACTTCTGGCGATTTGAGTGCAATCATTTTTCTTGTCTATTCTGAGATAGTTCCTGTAAGTTACTTAATACCCATATGGTGGCAGAAGTTACCCTCTAATGCTTCATATCAAATTATCCCCAAACAAAGCAGTTTAAAATGAATATAGTATTTTGTTCATGGATTCTGTCCGTTTGAAATTCATAGAGAACACAGCAGGGATGGCTTGATTCTGCTCTGCAGTGTGTTGGTCCTCTGCTGGGAAGATTGAATGGCTCAATGTCACCCTTTGCCAGGGATTGGAATCATTAGATGTCTTTACTCACATATCTGGCTATTGATTCTGGCTATCTCCTGGGACCTCAGCTGAGACTGTCTTCTAGAATACCTACAC
>PVJC01035898.1:0-17999 GCA_004026665.1 Murina feae | reverse complement strand
TGGTTGGGGGGGAGTTGGGAGATCAACTGAAAGACTTGCATGCATGCATAGGAGAATAATCAGTGGACACGGGAAACTGGGGGTTAGGGAGGAGGGGGGGGAAGGGCGAGGGGAAAAAATGGAGATCTATCTATCATCTGTTGTAATACTTATCTATCACTTGTTGTAATACTTTAAGCAATGAAATAAAAAAAATAAATAAATAAAAAATAAAAAATAAAAAAAAATAAAAAAAAATAAAAAAAAAGATAAGGTTGCCTGAAGTATTTAGGACTAAGAATTAAAATGCAGTACACCAGAGCAATAATAAGTCAAGATTATAAAATTGCATCAGGTCTTAAGCATTCTTGTTTGTTTATCTCTCTTTAAGTGTTCTGGCAATAAGTTCCCCTTAAAAAAATGAGTATTGGCAAAGTTTGACGATAATTTCCCTTCATACCCAGATAATTAGAATACTTAGAAAAGCAAATAAGATTCGTCTGATGTTTATACTGCTATCACTGAAATCCAGACAATTATTATATCCTCCAAGGTTAAAAATTACAGGACATCAGCATAAACATAAAGGGGCATTAATGACCACCTCCACAGATCTCCACCTAACCCCAAATTCCCTGGAGCAGGGTTACTCAGCTTCAGCACAGGTGATATCATGGATCAGATAATTCATTGTTATAGGGGGCTGTCCTGAGCAATATAGGATATTTAGCAGTTTCCCTGACTTCTACCCACTAGAAACCAGGAACAACCTCCATAGTTGTGACAACCAGAAATGCCTCCAAAGAAGCAATACCCCCAGAGAAGCAAAATGGCCTCCAGTTGAGAACCACAACTATGGATCCTCGACCATGGCTACCTTAAATTTCTTTGGAATTAAGCTTACAGAAAGAAGCACAATTTTCGATGTGTCATTGCTTATGACACAGCCTCATCAATACAATATGGAGTGATCAACTTCCATTGGCAGTCTGGATTCTCAAAAGGCATGACCTTCCCAATTAATTTGCAATTAATACTCATTCAGTAGAAAATACTTTTGTAAAATAACTCATTACACTGCAGAGTTTATCCATAACTTTTTTCAAAGTCAAAACAATGTTTTCACATAATAGTGATTTCAGTAGCTAATATTTTAGATTAAGATGTTGAAGTTTTGCCCTAACTGGTTTGGCTCAGTGGATAGAGCGTCAGCCTACAGATGGAAGGGTCCCAGGTTTGATTCCAATCAAGAGCATGCATCTTGGTTGTGGGCACATCCCCAGCGAGGGGTGTGCAGGAGGCAGCTGATCAATGTTTCTCTCTCATTGATGTTTCTAACTCTCTATCCCTCCCCCTTCCTCTCAGTAAAAAAATCAATAAAATATGTTTTTAAAAAAAATATGTTGAAGTTTTAGCCTGATTGGTGTGGCTCAATGGCTGAGCACGGACCTATGAACCAGGAGGTCATGGTTCAATGCCCAGGTTGCCAGCTTAATCCCCAGTGTGGGGCATGTAGGAGGCAGCCAATCAATGATTCTCTCTCATCATTAATGTTTCTATCTTTCTCTCCCTCTTCCCTCTCAATTTTAAAAAAAAAAGATGAAGTTTTCGAGCCTATGGTACATTTCTTTAATATTGGTACCTTGGCTTTAATTTACTGATCAAAGTTTCCAATATACTACCCATCTACCACCTTATTCTCCTCTATCAAGTCCCCAGGATTCTCTTACTCACCTAACTGCTCACATGTCCACTTCCCAATGACTGGGTCCTACACAGGTTTTGACAGAGGGATAGTCTATTTCCTTGGGTCTGTGCACATAAGCAAACTGGAAAGGAGTACTAACGAAAGCTTATTGGCCATAAAATAATAGAATCAACCAAACACACAGGGACTATCTACTCTTTAATGCTATGGGAGACACAAAAAGAAATGCCAAACATGAAGGAATCACAGAATAGAACCAACCACAGAAACAATCACGTCAATGCCCTAAGTCATTAAGTTAGTGAATTTGACATGATAGTGGAGCATTTGAGTATGGGTATTCTGATTGCAGCTATCATTGGAAAACTAGAGTTTAGAACTAAATTTATAGGCTTGGGACTCAACACATGGATGACAGGACATCAACATGATAACAGTGGTTACCTATGAGGAGGAAGTTGAAGGGGAACTTTCACCTTTTAATCAAGATGCTTCTATATATTTTTAAAATGAACATGTAATCATGTGTCACTTCTATAATTAAAAGCCAACATAGGTAAAGCCAGGAGAGAAGGTGAAATCTCGGAAGGAGAGAGTGTAAAGAGAGAAAAGACAAAAAACTTGACACTCCCAAATATGGACATAATGAAGGGGCAGAAGGAAGCAAAAGCAAAGAAGCATCAGTGGAGAGGCAGATGGAAGGAGAACTAGGAGAGTACAAGAATGTTGTGGCCAAGAGAAAGAAGTTTCAAAAAGGAACTAAACTTTCAACAGAACCAAAAAGGGAAAGGGGGAGAGGAATAAGACCTCAGAACAGAATTTAGCTCTGAAAGAGGCTTCTTAAAAATCATAACCTTGTCCCTACATCATGCCCTTCAATCTTTGATAAAATTGAGGCCTACAAAGCTTAAGTGGCTGGCTATGTATTGGTAGCTAGAGAGCACAGCAAACGGAGACCACATGTTTATGGACAGGCTAGTGAATGGTTCCAGTGGACAGGAAGGAAAGATACCAGAAGAAAAGAGGGAGGGGGAAATTGGATAAGTAATACCTGGAATAAACAGGAAGAGATGGGACTGAAGGCAGAAGCAAACAAAAATAATCTGACTTTTCCTCTGAAGCTGGATATTGTGTTTCCTTTTTCATCTGGGTTATTAGATTAGGAGGTTAGGGGAATTACTTAGAGAGATTATCTGGGTTTTCCCAGGACTCCATCCTTGGCAGCTTTCTCCTCTCAAATTGTACACACACCCTAGGCTCCATTTACCATCTATACATGAGGCAGGCAGAAGGAGATTCCCAAAGAGGTCCCAAATCTCTATTCCAGCCCAAACCCTCTCCTAAATCCCAAACCAAGAGGAGACAAATATCCATTTAGATAACTATAATCATCCAAACTGAAATCTCCCTCTCCACAATTCTACCCCTGGTCCAATGCTCTGTCTCAGTGAAAGGCACATAACAAATGATTTTAGGCTAATTATTAAACACCATTTCTCATTACATCTTTGTAAGCAAAGTGAAAAAAAAGGACAGTAAATTTAAAGTCACAGCTGTTAGAGCAGCCTTACCCAATAGATTAATGTTAAATTGCAAAATCTTCATTTAGCCTCATTTGGCTCTATGCCAAGTGTAACAGACACATGTAGGTGATCCCCAATAACAACTACCTCCTGATGTTCATGCCCTTGTATAAAATCCTCTTGCATTGAGTGTGGGTGGGAACTGCCACTAATTTCTGGCCAATAGAATACAGCAAAGGTGCCCTAACCAGTTTGGCTCAGTGGATAGAGTGTCGGCCTTCGGGCTCGAGGGTCCCAGGTTCAATTCTAGTCAAGGGCATGTACCTTGGTTGCAGGCACATTCCCAGTGCGGAGTGTGCAGGAAGCAGCTGATCAATGTTTCTCTCTCATCAATGTTTCTAACTCTTTATCCCTCTCCCTTCCTCTCTGCAAAAAATCAATAAAATATATTTTTAAAAAAGAATACAGCAAAGGTGGTGGGAGGTCACTCTAATAATAAGATAGGTAGGTAGGTAGGTAGGTAGGTAGGTAGGTAGGTAGGTAGATAGATAGATAGATAGATAGATAGATAGATAGATAGATATTCACCTTACATAGCCCTAACCATGACATTCTCTGCTCAAAGCCCTTCAATTGTCCCCCATAGCTTATAGAATTAAGTACAGATCTCTTAGTTTGGGAACTAGAGTTGGCTTTAAGTCCTCTCTCTACCAGTTCCTTGCTATGTAACTTAGAGCCTCATTTTTCTCATTTGTGAAATGAGGATAATACCAACTGTCTCACATGTCCTGGTGTTCCTAGGTCAGTACCCCATCTGATTAGCACACCACTTCACTCTCACAAGTTCCATGGTTTTGACAATAAATCATTTGGTCAATAAAGTGTTGTTATGAGGATTTAATGAGACAATGTGCATAAATATAATAGACCTAGTATGATACTTTTCTTTTATTGTTCCTTTCAAATGTACCTTGTATAAGTATCTGCTTCTGATTCCTCATAGTCTCACAAGTGGCACCTAGTAGTGTCTTCCACACAGAAGATACTAAATTACATTCTTCAGTTAGAAACAATACAGAATTTTGGCCACAGAATTGTATTTCACTTATCCGTCAGCTGTTTATTCTAGTATTCTGCTTCCTTGCTCCCTTGAAATTATTTCACTTGCTCATTAGTACCACAGCAAGAGTACTCTAATACAGCAGTCGCCAATGGGTGGTCCGTGGACCACTGGTGGTCCATGAGGTCCAAAGGTTTGGCGACCACTGCTCTAATAGGAAGTTTCCTTCTTTCACAACTGGCCACCACCCTGATTGCTTGGGAGTAATGATAGAGGAGGAATTATTGGAGTGATGGTTCTAGGAATACAGAGTAACCAAGAGCACAGCACAGGACCTAAAGACAGACTGTCTTGGATCCAGGGTCTATTAGTTACAAGCTCAAAATTCATGAAAAACACATGGGGAAAGCACACAGTAATTATCCAATAAATAATAGCTATTACTATTTATCCTCATTTCTTTCTCTACTTCAGTCAAATCAGAATGCTTTACTATGGAGTGGGGCACCTCAGCAATATCCTGACACAGGCAACCAAGTACTGGCTCTCAGCAGATACAAAGTCCAGTCCACTTGAGGCTCAGGTCTTCTCTGTCCATCTTTCTATGATGTCTGGTTTCTTCTCCAAGTTCCATGTTCTTTTACTCTTAGTTCAAGCTGGGGCTACTTCTAACAGCTGCTCTGATCACCAGCAAAGATGAGAATCCTCCTTCTGGTTCTGTAAGCGTAACTTCCAGGTCCAGGTTCATGTTCAACCTCAAACCACGCTCTAGGTAGCCCCTCATGCTCTATGATTTCCACAACCAGAAAAATCTCTCATAAGTTGCATTCTTTATTGTTTTAGTCTTTCTATGCCTATCAACAGTCTGAAATTAGCCTTTCTCCTTTTTCATAATTGCTCCCATCACTCCAGTCTCTGCTGCCTGCCCAATTATACATCTCCTGCATATAATTATATATCCTAGAGTAAAGCCTGTCTTGTTTCTTGATCTATTGTTACGTTTTCTCCCATCCATCTCCTGACTGATATTTCAAATATTAGAGAACCAGGGCTAGTTAAGGCAGGCTAGTAACTCTTTGTCTCTAAACACACAACTGAGTGAAAGAACTATTCATTAAACCAAAGTAAGAGGACATTCAGCTGGACATTTCTTTTAGCACTTCTTGTGTCTCAGGTAAAAGCCTCCTTTGGGGGGGGAGGGAGAGGGACTAAAATGATTTTGAGGCATTTGAGGATTTAATTTAATCAAGACATTATTACATAAATATCAGGAAATTTCTATCTTCTCCACTTCAACATAAGACCATACCTACAGTCCTCCTCAGGTCCTTAAGCAAAAAGCTCAAGGAATCGTAGCCTAGAATTCATTTACAATATTTAAACAAGTTAAGCAAGAGCAACTACCCAGACAAAGACACTTAATTGTTTAATTGTGGCCTACAACACAATCACTGTGCTACTTGGGTATTAACATACTCACAGATCAAAACCAATGACATAATTAAAGTTGCTTCAGAGGAGAACCAAGATGGCGGCATGAGGTGTGTACCTAGATGCGCAGCCTCCACAACTAAATTGTAAAAATACAACTATACAGTGAAAGGCCATCCTCCAGAACCAAGGGAGGGGAAACTTTGCAACTAGAAGTCAGGAGAAGGAGTGCATTGAGACTGGGTAGAAGCTCCTGGTGCCAAAACTGAGAGGTACGGAGGCGCAGAACGGAAGTGGTGGCGTGGGTGAAAAGGTGGCAGCAGCTGTGCCTGAATCCGCGGCTTGGAAGGAGATTATAAACTCCGAGGTCGCACTGAACGCAGTGCGGGCTGTCTGGCAACGGGGCGGAAGATCAGTGGCGTTTTAGCAGAGCTGTTCGCAGCGATCACTGACGTGGAGATTCGGGGACTCAGAGGTGTGCAGACCCCAAGGCTTGAAGGCTCCAGGTCCAGGAGAGGCTGCGAGTCAGTGGAAGGGCAGCCATTGCAGGTTGCTCCGCCCCAGTGATTCTGAGACCCCACCCCACCCCACCTACAACCCCGCCCAAGCTATGCGCCCGCTTGCCTGCAGCATAGCCTGAGGGACTGCAGCTGGGACAGAACTCCAAAAGTTCCAAACCCCAAACAGGCCTGCAGGTCATTTCCTCCAGTGATACCTCCCAGTGATAACTGCAACAAGACTGTGCACTCAGCCTTCAAAGGTGTACAACAAGAGTGTCCACCCAGGAGATTGAGGAGGCTGAATCACTGGACCCTATAGGACACCCAGTGCCAAAACCACTCCACCAACACAGCCAAAATGCAGAGACAAAGAAACAGGTCACAAATGACAGAAATGGAGGAAAGCAAACTACTGGATAAAGAGTTCAGAACTACGCTTTTAAGGTTTTTCAAGAATTTTCTATAATCCGCTGATAAACTTAGTAATATTATACAGAGATCTATCACCAGACTAGAAGTTTGCAATAATCAAGTCAAAGATTTGAAACATGAAAAAGCAAAAAGCACCCAACTGGAAGAGAAAAAAGAAAAAAGAATCCAGAAGTGTGAAGAAAGTGTAAGGAGCATTTGGGACAACTTTAAGTGTACTAACATCAGAATTATAGGGGTGCCAGAAGAAGAGAGAGAGCAAGATATTGAAAACATATTTGAAGAAATAATGACAGAAAACTTTCCCTACCTGGTGAAAGAAATAGACTTACAAGTCCAAGAAGCGCAGAGGACCCCAAACAAAAGGAACCCAAGGAGGACCACAGCAAGACACATCATAATTAAAATGCCAAGGGCAAAAGACAAGGAGAGAATCTTAAAAGCTGCAAGAGAAAAGCAGTTAGTTACCTACAAGGGAGTACCCACACGACTGTCAGCTGATTTCTCAACAGAAACCATGCAGGCCAGAGGGACTGGCAAGAAATATTCAAAGTGATGAATAGCAGGAACCTACAACCAAGATTACTCTACCCAGCAAGGCTATCATGTAAAATTAATGGTCAGATAAAGAGCTTCACAGACAAGAAAAAGCTAAAGGAGTACATCACTACCAAACCAGGATTATTTGAAATGCTGAAGGGCATTCTTTAAGAAGAGGAGGAAGAAGAAAAATATCCAGAGACAGAGAAGCATTGATCAGATTGTCAAACCTCAGAGGGAAGGTAGGGGAGGGTGGGGGTGAGGGGAAGAGATCAACCAAAGGATTTGTATGCATGCATATAAGCCTTACCAATGGACACAGACACCAGGGGGGTGAGGGCATGAGTGACGGAGAGAGGGGGGAGGAGAAATGGGGGAATAAGGACACATATGTAATACATTAATCAATAAAGAAAAAAAATAAAGTTAAAAAAATAAAGTTGCTTCATAAAAAAACACACAATAAAACCAAGATTTTAACCTAATTTTATCTCACTTTATTAGCATAAAGACAGATGCTCCTTCCCTAAAGCCCCTGGCCACTGTGATTCCCTGTAGCTTTCAGAGGCCCTTTATTTTCCCAGACTCTGCCTCCTGTGCTTCAGATCTGACCTCTCACCTCAATCACTATTACAGCTTTTATGTATAATAGTATCAAGAAAATATTCAAGTGGGCCATGGGTGTTATTTAAATTTTATTCTCTAAAGGCATTACAGCTTATTGTAAACAAGTCCAGCAGTATAGAAAGGTGTCAAGTGGAAATGAAAAACCCCTTGTTCTGACACCCCTAATTTCCAAGGTAACAATAACTGTTTCTTGGGCATCATTCCAGAAGACGTCTATACATATGTAAATATATATATATATACATATGTAAATATATATGTAAAATATATATATATATATATATATATATATATATATATATATACACACACACTAGTGGCCCAATGCACGAAATTCGTGCACACTAAAAGGGGATTAATTAGAGGAAATATTTTAATATTGCTATTTGCCCTTTCTCTATAATAGAAGTGTCAGAGATTAAAGAAAATTAGTAAAACGTATATGAAAATCTTCCTCCTGCCCTAACTGGTTTGGCTCAGTGGATAGAGCGTCAGCCTTCGAACTGAAAGGTCCCAGGTTCGATTCTGGTCAAGGGCATGTACCTTGGTTGCTGGCACATCCCCAGTAGGGGGTGCACAGGAGGCAGCTGATCTATGTTTCTCTCTTATCGATGTTTCTAACTCTCTATCCCTCTCCCTTCCTCTCTGCAAAAAAATCAATAAAATATATTTTAAAAGAAAAAAAAAAGAAAATCTTCCTCCTGTCAGAGTCTGGGGTGCACCATGGAACCCAGAGTCAAGTCTTCAACCACCCATGTGCACCTCAAAATCACTCGAGACCCAAACCTGGATGGCCCCCTTCATTGGGCTAGATCCAGACCCGGCTGGTCCCACCCTGTCAAGCCCTGCCAGGTGGGGGGGTGCAGCCTCAGGTCCCCTGGGTGCCAGAGCAGGGGAGCACGGCCTGAGGTCCCCCATCAAGCCCTGTTGGGAGGAGGCAGTGGCCTGTGATCCCCCAGCCTGGCGCCAGGGCAGGGGGCACAGCCTCAGGTCCCCTGGCCTGGGGCCAGGGTGGGGGCATGGCCTGAGGTCTCCTGGCCTGGCACCAGGGAAGAGGATGCAGCCTGAGTTCCTCTGGCCTGGTGCCAGGGTGGGGGGAGCAGCCTGAGGTCTCCTGTCAAGACCTGTGGGTGGAAGGCATGACCTGAGGTCCCCTGTCAAGCCCCATGCAGGAGGCGGGTGGGTGCACAGCCTCAGGTTCCTGCTGATTGCTCCTTAAGGCTCATTATGGGAACTTAGCCTCAGCTGTGGGTACAAATTTACTGGAGTGATGGTCATTTTGCATATTCCCTCTTTATTATATAGGATACATACTCATGTCTATCTATCCTCTGCTCCCCCTTCTTTCTGTTGTACAAATGGCATCAGACAATACCACTATGCACCATTTTCCCCACTTAAAATGTATCCTGGACAGTATTCCCTATCATTTTATATACATCTACTTCACTCTTTTAATGAAATGTATGGCATTCCATTGTGTGTATACACCATTATAACCAGTCTCTTATAATAGACATCAATTCTTGATAGTGAAAAAAATGGCAACAACAAGTCAACTAACATCCTCTACCAAGTGCAGTTCCTTTTAGACTAGATTCACTGGGATAAAAGATATACACATCCTACATTTTGATAAGGACATCAAGCTGCCTTCTAAATGTGCTCCAACAATTTATATTGCCACCAACACTGCACAGAGGTGAACTTTTATATCAATCACATAAAGTTCCTGCAGCTCAAATAGGGAACTAGATATTTAACACAAAAATAGCTGTTTACCGAAGATTTTGTTACATCTTTTATTTTAACACAGTCTGAAAAACCCAAGTGCCACAGTTAGTGGCAACCACACCTTGCTGTGATTAGCCTTGCCCCCATCCGAATGCAAATTCAGAGGGTACAATATATTCCTCAAAATTAATCCAGGTCTCTTAAAAAAGTATATGAATTTATTTTTTATCAATTATAGTTGACATTCAATGTTATTTTATGTAGGTTTCAGGTGTACAGCATAGTGCAGCTCTTGAATAATTAATTCCTTAGGTTTGGAGATTTTATTGAGTGAATTCAGCACAGAAGAGAAACCTATACTCCTCTTGGCAACATACCCACAATTATCTCTAACACCAAGAGTGCTACATAATGGTATGATATAAGGTGTTTTGCACTCACCCATCCTATATAATAAAAGGCTAATATACAAATTGACCAAACAGTGGACCAACAGGTCACTATGATGTGCATTGACCACCAGGGGGCAAAAGCTCAATGCAGGAGCTGCCCCCTGGTGGTCAACGCACTCCCACAGGGGGAGCTCTACTTAGCCAGAAGCCAGGCTCATGGCTGGCCAGCACAGCGGGGGGAGGGGGGCGGTGGCGGAAGCCTCTTCTGCCTCTGCGGCAGCGCTAAGGACCCCTCCGCAGTCTGACATCCCCCAAGGGGTCCCAGACTGCAAGAGGGTTCAGGCTGGGCTGAGGGACTCCCTCCCCAAAACCCCTTGTGCACAAATGCCATGCAATGGGCCCCTTGTAATTAGTTAAAGGCATTGGCAATGAAGACACACTTTAAATATATAAGAATGCAATACATCTGCATATTCATGGCATGAGATGATCGGATTGATTTTGCTAATTAAATGAAGAATCTGTTTTATTTTTTTCCACTGATAATGAATGTCTGAAGCATTACTGTATAGAATTTAGTGAACCCTGGACAGTTGGCTCAGCTCATTGAAGTGTTGTCCTATACACCAAAAGGTTGTGGACTCAATTCCTAGTCAGGGGACATATTCAGGTTGTGGGTTTGATCCCCAGTCAGGGCACATGCAGGAGGCAACCAATCAATGTTTCTCTCTCTCTCTCCCTCCCTTCCTCAATCTCTAAAATCAATAAAAACATGTCCTCGGGTGAGAATTTTTTTAAAAAGGAACGTAGTGAATCACATCTAGAATAACACTTGCTTAACATTTGCTATTTTGCAAAGCACCTTAACATACCATACCTCATTTAAACCCCATGGCAATTCTAGTAGGAAGGTAAGGCAATTATTACTCATTAAACAAAGGATCAATAGGATGTGCTGGACAGTCTCTGTGGTATGCAAAGATGGACGAGACACTCGCCTCTCATTCACTGTCACTCTGCCCTATCCAATCTATCTGTAAAGCCTTCATATTGCACTCAGGGTATTTGGTGACATGACCTACACAGCCCTGTGTGACCAGAGCCCTGCCCACCTGTCCAATTTCATCCTGTGCCCCTGTATACCTCATTCACTATGGCCCAGCCATTTTTCAGTCTCAGCTGAACTTGTCACTTCCTCCCAGAACTCTCCTTCCAGTAAATTGTCTCATGTATTATTCTCTTTCATAGGACTTTACTTCATAGCACTCACAATGCTTCATAATGAAATACTTGTGTATTTATCTATTTGCATTCCAACTCCTTCACACAACAGCAATAATTAGGAGGGAAGATTCATGACTTTCTTTAGTTTATCTTTATTGTTGAAAGTATTACAGATGTTCCCCACACACACTGACCCCCTCCACCTTGCTCCCTTCCCCTCCCCAGGCATTATTGCCAGTCTTTGGGCTATGCTTATATGCATGTAAGTTCATTGGTCAATCTCTCTCCACTCCCTGCCCCCTTCCCTCTGAGATTCATTAGTCTGTTGCATGCTTCAATGTCTCTGGATCTTTTTTTTTCATCAGTTTATTTTGTTCATTAGAAAAATCATGGCACTGTTAAAACCCCAGCACTTAACCAATATAGTGTCTGGCACACAGCCAACATAAAAACAGAAGTATTAAACAAATATAGCCAATGCCTTCAATGGGTATACAATATAGTGGGGAAACACAAAAAAGAGTAAGGCAAATTTTACCAGAAGATGGCCAAGGTTTCAAGAAATACTACAGAGAAGAGACAACTCTTCAGCTGATTGCTGAAAGGAAGTAGCCATTTGCCAGAATGCAATGAAGGGAAATTACCTAGGTCACCAGGGATGGGCTACACATGGGGAAGAACAAGGACTGTATGGTGCCTCACAAAGTTTTGACTTTGCTATCTGGGTAGATGGCAGTACAATTATTCCCTATAAAGAAAGTCAGTGGAAGAGACTTCATTATTATTATCTATTACCAGTAGATCCCAAGGAAAAGAAGGCCTTGGCAGATGGAAATCTGGGTAGCAGCAATTCCTCTGCCCACCTCTCATCATTCTCAAGCTCAATAGGCAAGATCATGATTGCAACCAGGAAATATTCCGTGCTGAGTCATGTGAAGACTTAGTACAGACAGGGCCATTATGGACATTTTTTTTGGCCAGAGGATGTTAATGATACAATTCAGTGTGCTTATCTTTTGAGGGGGAGAGGGGCAGGGCAGAAGAAGAAAAGAAAAATTCAATGTCCAGAGTATCCCACATACTTGGTAACATCCAGTTCATCTCCATTAGATAGTCCCTGTCCTGGATTTGTTTCTGACTGCTCTGTGTTGCAATTTCTGTGTTGCTCTTCGTGAAAGTAGTCAGGGCAGAAATCCTAAATAAATATAATAAATTGCTACCTAGTACCTGAGTGGCATTAGGTTGAAAAATATTAAAATAGGTCACTACTAAGGGGGTTACCTCATCCTATTAACTCCTCAACAGCTTCTTTGGTCTGTAAATGCCTGGTGTTAACAGAAGATAGGAATAAGAAGAACCTGGCATAAGAACCTATAGTTTATTTTTTAAATGCTAACAGGATGACGGGAAGAGAAAACACACCCTGGAAGCCTCAATGACAAAACAATTGTTGGGGGGGGGTGAGGGGGGGACTGCACCTGTAGCAATAAAGTGCAATAGGGAAGGATTAACATCTAGCAGAAAATTATAAAATAGTCAAGCCTATTGACTTGTAATGTAATGCAACAGAGCAAAATAGGCAGAGACTGGTTTTGATTTCATGCTTTCCAAGATGAGGCATTTGCAATAGATTACCCTTAAAGACATGAGTTTGAAAACATCCATTTAAGAGCATATCAATTTGTTTTCCTGCTGCTACTGCAATTATTATACAATCACAGCAGCTAAGACAGGCTAGGCATTTTGGTGATTCTCATTCTCATGTACCGCAGTGTTTAACAAGTGCCAGGCAATGTTCAAAGACCGTACATGTGCATATTAACTCACTTTATCTCCCAATAATCCTAAGAGTAGGTATGATTATTATAAACCCCATTTTATAGTTGAACAGGATGAGACAAAAAGTCATGAAATAACTTGCCCACAGCTAGCAGTGACCAAGCCAGCATACAAACCCAGAGAGTCACCCTGACTGGTTTGGCTCAGTGGATAGAGCGTCGGCCTGCAGACTGAAGGGTCCCGGGTTCGATTCCGGTCAAGGCCATGTACCTTGGTTGTGGGCACATCCCCAGTAGGGAGTGTGCAGGAGGCAACTGATCGATGTTTCTAACTCACTATCCCTCTCCCTTCCTCTCTGTAAGAAATCAGTAAAATAAACATTTTTTTAAAAACCTAGAGAGTCAGTCTCCAGATACCATGCTTCACAGATGAGACAATTGAGGGTTTTGGAGTTTAGGTCACTTTGGCTACCAACTGGCTGAGCTGGATTCAGATACATGTGTATCTGATTCCAAGGCCCGTGTTCCTTCCACAATCGTTTGCTTGGGAAGGAAAGGCTGGCTCTTAGTGAAAAATTGTCTGAAAAAATTGTTTTGTTCTGTTTCTTTAAACATATTTTTATTGATTTCAGAGAGGAAGGGAGAGGAAGATAGATAGAAACATTAGTGATGAAAGAGAATCATTGATCAGCTGCCTCCTGCACGTCTCACACTGAGGATCAAGGCCAAAACCCTGGCATGTGCCCTGACTGGGAATCGAACCGTGACCTTCTGATTCATAGGTCGATGCTCAACCACTGACCCATGCTGAATGGGCTGTTCTGTTCTGTTTTTAATCCTCACCCAAGGATATGTCTTTATTGATGACAGAGAGAGAGAGGGAGGGAGGGAGAGAGAGAGAGAGAGAGAGAGAGAGAGAGAGAGAGAGAGAGAGAGAGAGAGAGAGAAATATCAATGTGAGAGAGAAATTATCAGTTGACTCCTGCATAGGCCCTGACCGGGGATCGAACCCACAACCTTTAGGTGTACAGGAAGATGCTCCAACCAACTGAGCCACCCAGCCAGGGCTGGAAAATTATTTTGGTTTATCCCCTACCCAATGCTTTTTATCATCATCGATTCCGCAGCTATCCTACCCCACTGAGGAGTTGTAGAAGGGCAACAATGCAGAAAAACTGCTAATTTCTGTATCTGCTGTAGGTGAAACACTGGGCCAGACACACAAAAAGGCGGGCGAGGGGCTCTGTGTCTTCACTCCTGCTCTAACAACATAAGTTTCGTTTGAGAGTCATGCAGATACTAACATTTTGGTCAACAGGCAGGAACAGATGGCTTTTCCTAGGTGATAATAGTCCAACTATCAAGCCACACAGCTGTCCAGATTTCACACTGAAATTCTGTCATCAATTCACTGAACACTCTGTGATGCTCCCCTGGCCCCCATGTGTTAGCTAAATCACCAGTGTTTACAAATACACTGTGATGTGCTAAAAAAACAAAACAAAACAACCCTGCAAGGTGAAAACATGCTTCCTTTGGACCTGAAGCCAACAGAACCGTTTCTCATCGCAACTGTTTTATTACAATTTTCCTCTGCCTTATTCATGCTTACCCTGATATATTCCGCCACTTTGCCTTGTTATTTCATTCCCACACTGTCATCTCTCCATTTTTGTACAACCTCCCTGCCCCCACTCTCATTCCCCAAGAGTTTTTGGAGACAAGAGGAGAGGCAGTCAAAAATTACAAGAGTACTTGAGAAAGTACTAATAGCAAAAAACAACAGCAACAACAACAACAAAACTGCTCTAACCAAACCCTCAGGGGCTCGGTTTCTTTTTTTAATTATTATTTTGGAAATGGAGAGGACACAGAATGACTAAAGCAGCTGTCCAGAAGCCCATACAATTCACTCCTTGCAGGAGGCACTATTATTTCATATCACATTTTCAAATACTTGTTTTCTGATTATAAAAGTAATGCATATTCATTGCATAAAATTTGGAAAGTATTATAAAAGAAAAATAGTAACTTAATCCTACTACCACTTTAACAACTTTGTTTCATTTCCTTCCGCTCTCTATTGATTGTTACACTCATAGTTGTGTATATAACATGAAACACAGACACACAAAAATCCATCTATCTATAATAATAAAAGTGTAATATGCAAATCGAGCAAAAGACCAAACAGGTAAACAACCATCAGGATGACCTTCCATATGACCACACTATGACACACACTGGCACCAGGTCAGCCAAGGTGGGTGTGATGCGATTGGTCAGGGGGCCCCGCCAACGCCCCACGATCACCCCACAGAGGGAGGCCCAGGCCACCTTCTGCAGGGTGATGGATGAGGGTGCTCTGTGATCGATCACCCAAAAGTGGGAGGCCCAGGGCACCAGACAGTGGGGCAATCAATCAGGGGAGGGGGCTCCGCGATTGACCCAAAGAGGAGGGCCAAGCTACTAGGCCAGTGGCGCTGCAGCTGGAGGGCGGAGCCTCCCTCTGCGGGGGCAATTGATTGGCCACCAACCAGCAACACTGTGGCAGGTGTGCGGGCCAGCCAGCATTCGCCCCACAGAGGGAGGCCCAGGCCAGCCAAGAAAATCACACCTCACACCTGTCGCCCGCAGAGGGAGGCAACTGGTGGGGGGAGGCAGCACTGCACAGATGGCAAGCAATGGCAGTGGTGGGGGTGGGGACAGCTGCCAGCAGTGGGGGGGGGAGGAAAACCCCAATAGGCCTTGATCGCTGGCCAGGCCTAGGGATCCTACCCGAGGGGTCCCAGATTGCAAGAGGGCACAGGCCAGGCTGAGGGACGCCCCCCCCACACCCACCACATGCACAAATTTTGTGCACTGACCTGCAGTATTTAAATTAAAAAGCCAGTAATGGAATAATCCCATACTTTTCCATTATATCATGAAGACTTTCATCTGCCTTACTTTTGATTTTTAATTGCCAGATAATTTACTCTATGGACCTACCATAATTTACTTACATTCCCCTTACTATGGAAACTGTGTCTTCAGTTTTTCACTATTATAAATACCTTAGCATATAAAGCTGTATGGCACACATATATCTGGTATTTCCTTCAGAAATTATCCTTTTTTAAATTAACAAGGAATCCATGTTACTTACAGAAAAATTGGAAGATACAAATAAGCAAAACTAAAGTTAACTATAATTTTTTAAATACTTTTGTGTATATCCCCTTAGACTTTTCTTTATATTATACACACATAGACACAAACACATATGTTAAAAGGAATCATAGTATAAAAAATAAGTTACGGCCCTGGTCAGTAGCTCAGTGGTTAGAGCATCAGCTGGTATACCTAAACAAAGGATTGTAGGTTCAATTCCTGGCCCTGATCAGGGAGTGTGTGGGAAGCAAACAATTAATGTGTCTCTCTCACATTGATGTTTCTCTCCCCCCCCCCACTTCTCTTCCACTCTCTAAGAATAATCAATGGAAAAAATATTCTCTAGTGAGGATTAACCAAAAATAAGTCAATAAATAAAATAATAGTTACCAACAACAGTCACCACAAATTGAGTACTTACCACATGCCAGACACTGTGATTTTTCATTTAATCCTCCCAGCTGCCCTATGCATTACTCAGCAGTTCCCAAACTTGTCTACACGTTAGAGTCATCTGGGGGGACTTCCAAAATCCTGTCCCCAGAGATTCTGATTTAATTGGACTGTGTAAGGCCTGAGTGTGGGTGGGTTTAAGAGATAGCCAGGGGATCCTAATGTGTGTGTACAAGTTGGGAATTATTAGGTTTTCTGCTGTTTTGCTGCTATTTTATCTGTCTTGAACTGATGCGGAAGTTGAAGAACACTAAAGTCAGTAACTTCCCAATATCATGCAGTTGATAAAGCTGGAATTTCAATCCAGCTATAAGCTCAGAGCCCAGACTTTTAACTATTGATAATTTGATATCAGCCTCCCTCTGCTCCACCCTTTTACATCATATCATGAACCTAGTTCTATTTTAGTAAATAGTACTCTACATTATCAATTTAGCAACTATAGCATTCCACTGTATCAATGCATCAGAATCCAAGCGCCATCAATTTTCCCACTATAGAAAATGTTGCAATCAATATCCTTATTGATACAGCTTTGTACAGATCTTTCATTATTTCCTTAGGATAAATTCCAAGAAAAGGAAATACTGGGTCAAAAGGTTTTGATAAATATTGCCAAATTGACATTCCCATCAGAAGTGTGTGAGAATCTCTTCAACAGCACTGAGTTTTCTCATGCATTCCTTTTTAATCTTTGCAAATTTCATTGGAGAAAATGATATACCAATTTATGTATTTTATTAAATATATTAGGGTGACATTGGTTCACAAGATCATACTGCATCGTGCACCCATCGCCCCAAGCAAAAAATCATAAGTCTCTTTCCATCCCCATTTCCCCCCACTCTTTGCCCACCTCCACCTACCCCACACCCCTTTCCCTCTGACTATCACTACACTGTTGTCTGTGTCTATGTAGCTTAATCCTTTACCTTCTTTCATTCAGCCCTTAAACAGTTGTCAGTCTATTCTATGTATCCATGCCTCTGTTTCTATTTTGTTTATCAGTTTATTTTGTTCATCAGATTCAACATACAAGTGAGATCAGATGGTACTTTCTCCGACTGATTATACGCCATTTTAAATTCCCCTTTACTATTAAGAATATTTTCATGTTTAAATTTCTTCTGTTATGTATTTTCTTATTCCCCATTTGCACATTTTCTAGTAAAATACTTATTTTTTTTCTTACTGCTCTGTAAATCTTTATATATTAAGAATAATGAGAGCTGGAGAACATAATGCTAAGTGAAATAAGCCAGTCAATGAAAGAAAAATACCACATGTCCTCACTCATCTATGGATAATAATAACCATTATAAACTGGTGAACAAAAATAGATACAGAGGTAGAGCAACATCAAACAGACTGTCAAATTACAGCAACAAGGACAGGGACGTTGATGGGGGGGGGGCGGTAACAGATCAGCCAAGGGACTTTTGTGTGAGCATTTAAGCATAACCAATGG
>PVJC01035897.1:0-18000 GCA_004026665.1 Murina feae | reverse complement strand
AAGATGGGCAGTAGGCAAGCTTGGGAGGCAGGCAGCACCCAGCCCTGGCCACAGCTCAAAAAAGAGAACAACATGCAGGGGAGGGCAAGAGTCTGAGAGACCAACATAGAAGGGGTGCCTGCTCCAAGCCTCTACAGTGTGCCTGGTGGCAGGTCCCCAGCAGGTAGACACACACAGGAGGACTGCTCCGAGCCTCAGATGCGGCTGGGGGCAGGTCCCCAGTGGCCACACACACACACACACACACACACACGGCGCCTGGAAGACTGGGGCCATCATAGGACATCCACTGAGGGGTTCCAACTGTGAGAGGGCACAGGCAAGGCTGAGGGACTCCCTCCACCCCGAGTGCACAAATTTTTGTGCACCGGGCCCCTAGTTTATATATATAAGTACACACACACACACACACATTGAGTGGCCAGATTATTATGACCAGATTATTGAGATGTTGAAAGGTGATGCGAGGAATCTGATACCATGCCTGATGAATAGCACTGTCCAGTTCTGTGAGACTTGATGGCTGTGGAACCAGCTGCCTGATGGCTCTTTTAACTTTGTCCCACAAATGCTCAATTGGATTGATATCTGGCGATTGTGGGGGCCACCTAAACAAGGTAAAGCCTCATGTTGTAAAAATCATTCCTGCACAATACGAGCACCATGGCATGGTGCATTGTCTTGTTGGAAGAAGCCATCTCCATTGGGATATGCCATCAACATGATAGGATGAACTTGATCAGCAACAATACTTAGGTATGTTGTATTCAGATGTTTATAATGGTCTGGCCCTCTAACAACTTCAGTGCAAAATTATAGCTAATTTGCCTACTAACATCAGGTGGTCATAATAATCTGGCCACTCAGTGTATATATAATATATTATTCAGCCATAAACAAGAGTGAATTCTTGCCATTTGCAACAACATAGATGAACCTTGAGGGGATTATGCTAAGACAGGCAAAGACAAACACCTTATGATCTCATTTACCCAGTAAACCCTGGATTTTGTGGACCTCAATTCAACAGACTTCAGATTTAAATGTGAAAATTAACACCCTATTAATTTTACATGCTTTTAAACAAGATTTGCTTACAATTATATTAACAGGTTTCCTTTTTATTCATTCACTTATTTTTAACAAATTTTAGCAAAATAGGCCATGTTGGGGAAAATACACTGCAGTAATTTTGCTAACATAAATATTACGTATCTACAACTATAGTCTAAATATTTAAATCCAAGAGTCACCACTCGTAAACAATGTTAGGCAAATGACTGTCTATCACGTGATCACATCATTACTCTTGGGGCTGTCCCATGGGTGACTCTCTGCAGAGCTTTAACAGATGCCCACCAGTGTTGTGACATGCGCTAAGCCACACCCCAGCCATGTGCATTGTTTACTCTTGGTGACTGTGAATGCACAAATTTACTAGACCTATTCAATATAAACTTAAAATTACTGTAATACACAGGGAAAATTTTTCTGTGAAATTAAACTTTGCATACATACTTACACAAATGTGTCTACATAAGTAAAAACAAGTAAACTAACTTGTGAATTTTTTAACTTTGCATTTGGAAAACCTACTTTATTATATAACAGACTTTGGGCTTTGACACCGCTCCTCTCCACGCCCAAGTTAGTCCATTATATCAAGATTTTACTCTATGTGAAATCTAAAAAAAAAAAAAATTAACACCTAAACCAAGCTCATAGATTGGTAGTGGCCAGAGGCAGGAGGAGGGGTAAGGGGAGAGAAATGGACAAGGGTATATGGATGGAGTCAAAAAGTGTAAGCTTCTAGTCATAACATAAATAAGTCACGGGGATATAATATACAGCATGGTGACTACAGTTAATAATGCTGTATTGTATATCTGAACATTGTTGAAAAAGTAAATCTTAAGAGTTCTCATCACACAAAATAATTATTTAACTATGTGTTGTGACAGATGTTAACTACATACATTGAATCATTGTTATTCACCTTAAATATAAAGTTGCATGTCAATTTTACCTCAATAAAACCTTTGTAATTTTCCTTTGTAATCTTTCATTTCATTTTCTCCTTTTTGAAATATATTTTTATTAATTTCAGAGAGGAAGAGAAGGGAAGAAGAGATAGAAACATCAATGATGAGAGAGAATTATTGATCGGCTGCCTCCTGCACACCCTGCAGAGGTGATTGAGCCCACAACCTGGACATGTGCCCTTGACCGGAATCAAACCCAGGACCCTTCAGTCCACAGGCTGATGCTCTATCCACTAAGCCAAACCAACAAAGGCTCATTTTTCTCTTAATGACACACATAAAAAATTATCTACTAACAAAAATTAGAACATTACTAGAATAATCTGTCTATATGTTAGTCTTAAAATATAAATTCATACCTTCTATTTTAAAAATAAAAAGCATTTCAGAACATGCTTAACACATCAACTATTAAATCATAAAACAAAAAAGAAACCTGTTAAATGCTTGAAGCAGTTTATATATGCATAGAAAAGTAATCATGTTAACATGACGAAATTAGTATTTTCTTTTGTCTGAAATTCCAAACCTAAAACAACTGTGACACCAGGAAAAAGTTGGAAGACAGAACATCCCTGAAAACATTCGACTTCAAGTAAAGTTTATGAAATTAGTTAAAAATCTGGTCAGTCACCCAAAACCAATATGCTCTTCCCATTGATATAAAACAACTTAAAAAAATCTATTGGTTATAATAAACTCTTATATATTTATGTTGAAAATTCATACCAACATTATGCAAGGGCTTGGTATAAATGTTAAGAAATTTATTGTAAGTTGCACTGGTGTTCAAACCTTACCCCTATTTGTCAAGTTTTACATAAAGGAAATCTGACAGTCATTATACAATGACTAGTCTTTTTCATCAATTCATACATATTCTAAAATGAGAACTGAGCACATTAACAAGCCTTTGGCAAAGTTAACTCCCAATTCTTAAACACCAAGTTCTAAAAAGGAAACACCAAATTGCAGTTACTTTTCAGTCAAAATTAGCAGAAGAAAAAAAATGGGCTCAGTCTATTACAGTTAATTTACAAGTTGCAAATATTTGGAAATAGAACTGAATAAAAAAAGTGGTGACAGTTTTTCTGAGTAAAGTTACAGATAAATTATTAAAATAAAGGTCTTGACTGTTTACATATGAAACTCCAAATGCACTTCCTATCCTTCCACTTATAAAACATAAAATTACATTTTTCCCAAAGTTGCAACTTCATTAAATTTTAAAATAACCTTTTCATATTGAGAAATGACTGTTATAAATCTGAAGGGAAAGATTAATAAAATCTTATAAGTTCAGTAGAAAGCATGGTTTTTAAAAAACCAATGTGTTAGTTTAGCAAAATTATGTATTCTTATTGAAAACTTTCACCCTAGTTTAGCTGTTTCTCACAATATTTCTTCCAATACAGAAATTGTCTGGTACCTGCCCTGATGTCTGCCAGGCTACTGATTCAGGCACTGAGCTTTAAATCAACGCTCAAGATAAAAATGCATCTATATAGCAGTGGAAAATACTGTTTTCCTCATGCATGACACCAAACACCAGTCTAAATCTGCTTTCCCTACAGTATCTTGCATAATAGGTATAGGGTATATATTTGCTCAAAAATTCATTCATTCTTCCTACATACAAATGCAATTTAATATTATAATTCATTAAAAACTAGGAACAAACTAATTCATTAAGTGATATATGGAAGAATATAAAAACGTTCATATAGTATATCCATTCATAATCTCCTATATGAAATTAATTATGATTCCCCCTACTGGAATCAGAAGCGAGTCAGCAGTGTTTATAGAAAATAAATGCTAAAAGAAATTAAATACTTACCTATTTGGATTGACTAAGATTTCTCATTTTACTTATTTATATTTTGGGCATGAAAAGGCATAAAATAAGGATCATTACTATTATTGTATAAATATGGTTCTGTGTTCCAAACCATATGTAATTCAAGATAAAATTTGTCAGACTGTATTTTGAATATCTAATTTTTAAAAAAGAAACTGTTTACCATAACTTTTAAAACATCATCAAAAGAAACTTACAATGGGCAAAAACGTATTCTTTCTTATATAATCCACAAAACATAGTTAACACAATTGATTCTGTGATAGATTCAAGGGTTGTTCTGAAATATTCCCATTTTCAGCAAAGTTAACTGAAAAACTGCTACAAGTCTTTGGGAATGTACTGCCAACATTCGGGCAAGAAGTCACATAAGAAGCAAAGGGCTGCTGTGGCTGTTCTTGGGAACCAGGCACCTGCGTGTAAGCACCTGATGGAGTAATGCTTTGGCCAACTAGCTGCATTTTCAGTTCCCTGGATCCCAGTAGTGGCTTGTTCTCTTCGCCAGTGTCAAGATGAGTTAACTGTTCCATCCACACGCGGAACTTCTCCTCTGTCTGCCTCTGCATCTCGGAAAAACAGTGCACGGCCTCTTCTAGGACACTGCCTATGCGGTTCCTATCACACACAGCACCCCTGTCAAGCAATCCTGGAATTTCCCTGGGCGCTCCTTCAAATCCCTAAGCACGACTAATGTCAGCTTTAAAGACATTGAGGCCATTTGATAAAAACATCATTAATTCAGAAAATTGCATTTTTATTAACACATGCTTATTCAGGAAAATAGCATAAGCATTTCTAAGAACAGCCATATATGGAGCACTGCTAAGCAGCACTTAAAATAACCAAACAAAAGTAATTCCAAGAAAAATAAAATATCAACATAACACTACCATTCTTCATAGCTTCAACGTATCTGCTTGGGAACACATATTCGGTAACTATACAACTATTAATATATAACAGTGATTTTCAATCCTTTGCTAATAAACATAGCAATCACAACTAGGAGTGTTTAACAAATACCAAAACCTAGGTGGGCTCCAAGGCATTGTAGATTTGTTTTGTTGTTTTGCTTTAAGCGCCACAGGTGATTTAAATGTACAACTTTGGTTGAGAACCACTGTATCCTTGAATATTTTATTGCTTTGACTTTAAAATTCTAAAAGTCATTTTTGGCAGCTGACCCATAATAAATCAGTATACAATAATTCTCAGCTGGGAGTTTTATCAAATGCTCTTTTTAGGTTTTAAAAATTCTTTATGGAGCCCTGGCTGGTTTGGCTCAGTGGATAGAGCATCAATCGGGCTGGAGATAGATGGGTCCTGAGTTCGATTCTAGTCAAGGACATGTGCTGGGGTTGTAGGCTCGATCCCCAGTGTGGGGCATGCAAGAGGCAGCCTATCAATGTTTCTCTCTAATCACTGATGTTTCTCTCTCTCTCTCTCCCTTTCTCTCTGAAATCAATAAAAATATATGAAGGAAAAAAAAGAAAGAAACCTGACCCAGCGCTTCCCAATGTACGCACAGTGCACATGCGGAACAGTAGTTTCATAGAATTTCAGTTTAGGATATGCTCCTCTACATATATTGTTTTATCTTAAACTAGGCCAGATCATCTTTGATTTGGGTCCCTATAAAACACACACACACACACACACACACACACACACACACACACACACACACAAAAGAACATCATCTAATTATAATGAACTCTTCATGTCTTCAGGGAGCCACTAAAAAAATTTTATCTCCTCAGACCACTTTAGACACTATCTAAAATTGCTTTTGCAACCTTTCCTAGTCAATCTTTATCTCTTCTATCCTGCTTTATTACTAATTAGAGGCCCAATGCATGACATTCATGCACTGGGGGAGAAGGGGGAATCCCTCAGCCTGGCCTGTGCCCTCTCACAGTTTGGGACCACTTGGGGGATGTCCACCTGTGGGGAGTGGGAATAAGCCAGCAGCTGGACATGCCCCAAGGGGTCCTTAGTGCTGCCTCGGAGGCGGGAGAGGCTCCCACCACCATCACTGTGCTCGCCAGCCATGAGCCTGGCTTCTGGCAGAGCAGAGTTCCCATAGGGGAAGTGCACTGACCACCAGGGGGCAGGGTCCTGCATTGAGTGTCTGCCCCCTGGTGGTCAGTGCACATCATAGCAACCAGTCGCTCCACCATTTGGTCAATTTGCATATTAGCTTTTTATTATATAGGAAGACAGGATAGTGTATATTCCTACCTAATAGCATGATAAACTCATTTATTGTTTGCTTCCTCAAAAAACTTAACTTCCAAGAGGGCAGGGGCTTTACATTCACTATTTCATTGGAGGTGCTCAAATATTTACTGAATAAATGATGAAATCAATGAATCTTGGCCTTATATCATCTACTTGTACCATAAAGTCTTCTAGAGAATAATTCTATGAAATGCTCTATTGTAATTAAGCTTAGATATTTCTGGAAATGTGGTTCAATTTATCTCAGTGACTTTTTGTGAATATGCAAGAGAAAAACTTATCAATTCTCAGTACTGTTTCTCTTAGACAATGAAAACTGCTTAATCCATCATGCCACCTCTTTTCAATTCCTAAAAAGATATGAGACAAATTTTTAGCCCCATTCTACCTAGAAAATAAAAACCTCATCAAGTCTGTTACCAACCTTTCCCAATAACGAAAATGAAATCTTATTCATTTTCCCCTAAGTAGTCTATCCCCTTCTTAATGTTTTAAAAAATCTTTTTTATACATAAACTTTAAGAACAACTTACCTTTCACCAGAGGGTAGTATAGTCAGCTTATTGAAAGAAGTGGAATTTAAAGAATATTAAACTTTCTTTAAGCACTTTATTCCCATTTTCAATGCTGGGTAAATCTAATTGTATAGGACAGAAAATCAGATAGCTACTTTGATCTGTTACAGATTCTAGTACTGCTTATTCTTCAACAACAAAAAATGAAAAATGGTATTTAAAAGCTGAATTCAGAAAATATTGTGAAAATATGCTGGATCCAATGCAGGCTCATAAAAATGACTACCAACAATAAATACTAATAAGCAAAATAATCCCAGATCTTAAAAAACAGGGATCACTTATACTGGTCAAAACTCATAGTGCTTACAACAGCAAGAGTGAACCCTAATATAAACTATGGATTCTGAGTGACAATGATGTATCAATGTAGGTTCATTGATTGCAACAAATGTGCCACTCTGGTGATGAATGTTGATCAGGGGTGAGGCTGTGCATGAGTAGAGATAGGAAGTATATATGTGAAATCTTTGTACCATCTACTCAATTTTGCTGTAAACCTAAAACTGCACTAAAAAATAAAATCTATTTAAAAAAACAACAACAAAAAACACCAAACCAAGGACCATATTCTCACCTTAAATACACATTTATTCTTTTATTGACACTAACATATATCCTACTTTGAGAAAAAGAATTATATCGAAAGCAAAGCAAATGCTTTTGCATATACAAAGTTAATGTAGGTACTCACTTTAGGAAATAATTTAGAAAAAGCACACTGAAAATAATACTTTGGTGCTTTAACATTAGAGATTGCCAAAGGATAGCTTCTAAATTTAACGTAACATTATCCAGACATTGTAGCATAGAGAAAACCACATTTAAAGAATACATGCTTTTAAAATTATCACTTAAATGGAGTCAAAATAAAAGGGCTTATGCTTGCTAACTAATAGAGAACTGTGCTGTGGTTTTTATATAACTAGTAAGATTTTTTAAAACCAGACTCCAATGTTCAGAATTTGATACCCATTAGCCATGACAGAACGGCCAGTTTCACAATTGATGTTTAGAGCTGAGTTAAAATATCACTGGCTCAACTGAGTTCTCAGCTACAGCTGTCAGTACTGGGGGAATTTTAAAAATTCTGATGCCTTTATGTTAAGTGAAATAAGTCAGAAAAAGACAAATACTGTATTAACTTTACTTATATGTGGAATTTAAAACTGAACTCATAAAGATAGAGCAGTTGGTGGTTGGGGAAGGGAGAATAAAGATGACCATAGGCTATTAACTTCCAGTTATAAGACAGTAAGCTCTGTCTTATGCAATGCACAGCACAGTAACTATAGTTAATAATACTTACTGTATTATATACTGAAAGTATTTAAGAGAGCAGACCTTAAAGTTCTCAATATACACACACACAAATCATAACTATGTAAACTGATAGATATGTTAACTGACCTTGCTGTGGTAATCATTTCACTATATAAACATTTATCAAATATTCAATGTTGTACACCTTAAACTTACATAATGCTATATATATGTCAATTATATCACCAAAAAGCTGGGGGGGAGGGGAGAATGCTGATACCTGGGTCAGACCCAGAGGTTCTTATTTAGTTGGTCTGGAGTGGGGTCCGGGTATACTAAGTTTTAAGTGCTCCCCAAGTGATTCTAATATATAGAGCCAATTTAAAAACTGCATGGATTTTGCCTGCCTCACCTGCATTTACTAAGCTTGAAAATAGGCATTTATCGTCTGATTACTCTCAGTGTTTTGTACCAATGTATCTAGTGAGTCTCCTTAATAGCTACTAAAATACAAACAGATAACAAAAGGCTTAAAGTGGGGATATGGGACTTTCAGCCACTTCATATTCAATCTAGAGAAAAGGTCATGGTATTCCCATAATGGGTTTGTGGTCTTATCTTTTAAAGTGAGTCCCCATTGTTTAAATTAATATTAATTTTTTTCCAAGTAATACAATTTCCAATAGGTTAAGAACCCTCACAAATCCTAAGAAAAACAAAATTGGCAGCAGGAAAATGTGCAAAGAACATGAATAGACTGTTTACCAAAAGAATACAAATGGCCAAACATGATTTTTCAATTTCACTAGTGATCAAAGAAATACAAATTAACACTAAGATACAATTCTTCATTAAATCAGTAATTTTTTAAAAACAATAGCAAGAATGTAATGCAACAAATACTCAAGCTCCTAGGTGGAATAAACTTAAAATATTCTTAAAAAGCAGTTTGACAGTATGTGTCAAGAGCCTTAAAGTGCTCATACCCTTTTGAATAAGAGTAAAAACTAAAAACAGCACAAAGAACCATCGTTAGGGAAGCTCTCTTAGCTAAATTATTATTTTTTTTTTAGAGAGAATATTATGTTTTTGTTAAATGCTCAAAATGCAATTAAGAGGAAAGGAAAAGAGAAGTATGTATACACAATATGATAATTTTTTGTTACATATTATGGAAAGCAACATACTCAATGTTAACAAAAGCAGGGTTTGAGTGATTTAATTTTCTACTTCACAGTTTTCTATTTTCAAAAATTTCTACAAAGGATTTATCACTTCAAACATTTCATTTTTAAATTTCCAAGCAAGAGTTAACTAATCAAGCGTACGTCTCCACCTTAGAAAAACTGTGAGGTAAGATGGTACCTTATCATGATGCATTTCAGTGCACAGATGTGTATGGTGAATAATGGGTGGTGAGATCCTGGCTTCAATGGGACTAAGTGGTTCTAACCTGGCCACAGCTGAGAATTCAGGTGATCTCAAACAGTAGTCCTCAACAGCCTCCCTGACATGCTCCAAAATAGACCAATTAGTTTTCCTAAATGCAACCCTTCCTAACAAAGTGGGTACAATTTCAGTCTGAGCAGGTATTTATATGGTGACTATTAAACCACACAAAAGCAGGTTATTTTAGTCAAGACAAGGTGAAGTGACCCTATGGTTTTACTCCAGGGTAAATAGTTATGAAAAACAAGTATTGAAAAAACTTTTCCCCACCCACTGCAATGTAAACTGATGCATGTAAGTTAGTCTGTTCAGAGAATTTCTCAAACTGAATCAAGTCTAATGTCCATTATTCATATTCACTAAAATCAAAATTTCCTATAGGAGCAGACTTTCCAGATATAGTCTCAACTTAAAGTGATTTTACAGAGAGAAACTCACCCCCACCCCGAGAAAAAATGTCCTACTCAAAAAACTGCCAGGTGATTAATAGTATAAAAAGATAATCACTAGCCTAGACGGTTTAGTTCAGTGAATAGAGCATTGGCCTGCAGACTGAAGGGTCCCGGGTTTGATTCTGGTCAAGGGCACATGCCCGGGTCATGGACTCAATCCCTAGCAGGGGGCATGCAGGAGGTAGTCAATCAATGATTATTTCTCATCATTGATATTTCTATCTCTTTATCCCTCTTCCTTACTCTCTAAAATCAATAAATATATTTTTTAAAAAGATAATCTATAAAAATAAATTAGACAGTTGATAACAGCCCTGAACACTAAAGGCCACCACATAGTAATTTATATTAATACTAGAAGCCCAATGCACGAAGATTCGTGCAAGAATGGGCCTTCCTTTTCCTGGCTGCCAGCACTGCCTTCACTCCGGCCCAAAGCCACCTTTCCATCTTCCCATGCTGCCCAGAAGCCTGGAGTGGCTGAGGCGGTGCAGAACACCTGTGTCATCACCACGGTGACAGTGCAAGTGCCCCACTCCCAGCCACTTGGCGAGTGTGTATGCAAATTAACCCACCACCTTTGATGTGTTAATTTACATACTCACTCCTGATTGGCTGGCGGTACGTCACAAAAGTACAGTCAATTTTCAACTTTCATTAGTGTAGATGCACTATAAAATACTCTATTTTTGCTCATTTTCAAGGCCCCCAACTAAAAGAACTGCCAAAATTGTCTTGGTATGATACCTCCAAACAGGCTCTTAACATAGTAATATATTTTCAAAGATTTCAAAGAAGAGAATGATCTAATATACATGCACACTAGGCTGCCCACTAGTTAACTGTGAACTAAAAAAGTCTTCATAAACCCCTGTTGCCCAGATATCAAACTCAATTATTAAGCATTATCATGCACTATATAAGCCTAATCATTACTTATTTTCGCTCTTATGAGAAAACACATTGTTAAATTATTTGGGATAAGAGAACATTTAGCATAATTCCTTCAACATTTAAGCTGCTGCCAAGCAACAGCTTCTAAATGAAGCATTTTCTGAATTATTATATTACTTGATAAAATATTATAGCAAGAATCTCAGTTTTTACTTTTCCTCTTGGTTTCCATTCTGAGCAACAGCTGAATTCAAATTTCAACATCCAAGAGATTGTTAGGCACATCCAGATTAAGGTTCACCTAAATGTCTACATTGTTTCACTCAAGTCAGCTCATAATTTATCCCATCTTTACAATTTATACAACTTTTCAACTGCCCTTGTTATAAGTTTGAGTGTATCCCCCTTCTCCAATTATGTGAATCAGAAACTCTGAAGTACAAATTATTATATCAAAAATGCACAATGCCGCAACTTTTCTGGGATAACAACATGGACAGTTTAAATGATATGTCAACTTCATATTTAAACTTAGGCTGTTCTAACTTTGCTGCTTTGCATAATTCTAGGAAAACCATTCATATATGTCTTGTGTAAACAGCACCTCCTGAAACTGTGCAAGCCACAGCACAGACAGTCATATACAGCAACCCTGCACTTTCCTTACCATTTGATTCTCCATGATTACTTCAGAAAACGCTACATATTTTCAAAAGTCACAAACTTACTAAATGGTGTGAACAACAGAAACTAAATTATAGATCATTATTTTACTTTGAGGTTTTAGTTAGTATACAATTCAGAACAGACAGAAAACCAATGGTGTTTTAATTTTAAACACTGGTCAAGGTAGTCAAAGAGATTTAGAAAATATGAACAAAGCACACCTAACTTGTAAGCCAAATAGGAAGAATGCCCATGAGACATTTCTCATGCTACCCTTGCTACCTTTGCAATAGTACTATCTTCAAAGAAAATTTTTTTTCACCCACTTCTACCTTCCAAAAAAAGGGCAAAGTATTGGGGTGGTTACATAAAAATTTGTTTAGTGAGTGAAATTAAGCGCTGTATCAAGAGATCCATCATTATCTTGGTTAACAGATTAGTACAGAACATAAGAATGCATGATCAAACAATTTTATACGTATTAAAAGCTTTAAAATTATTAAATGCAAAACTAAAATATACCTAGAACCAGCCTCAGAACTCCAAAGTCTGCTTTGCTCATGCATTCAATTTATGAGCTTCAATTAAATCCCTTCCCCATTAATTTTAGCACAAGAACTACCATAGGAATTCAATAAATATTAAAACAGTAAGCATGTCTAATGACTGTAAAACTCTAACATACCATATGAATATGTTTTTTATCATAAACTGTAGAGCTTTAAAACCAATCATTATTGCTACTGAGTTTATGTGTGGTTAGCTTTAAAATAATTCATTCTTGTTATTGAGTTTATATAAGTTTAGTTAACTATTGGTATAATTAACCAATATTTTTTCAAGTATTTAGTATATCAGCAAATATGTTGTCTTCATGTGTAAAAACAAAACAAAAAAAAACTTTCAGAAAAGTAGAAGGAAAAACAGTCATCCATAAAACCTAATTTCCCCCTTTAATGAAGTAATAAGTAATGCTGCTGTGATCTACTAAGTGCCATGTAATTTACAGAATGTTCCTAATCCTAAGTCTCTTTAATAAGAATCCACCAATTACTAACAATTCAAACCTTATCTTTCTCCCACTATGAGATCTCAATACTACCTTTATAGGGCACAGAACCAGATGTGATAATATGGAGAAAGCAGGATGTCAAACATGTAATAAATTAGATCCTTACACCAGCGAGAGCTGAACAAGCAAATTTCCAGCAAACTTTTTAAAGCTTAGGAAGGGGGAAACTTTAAAAAAAATTTTTATTTTCAATGAGAGTGACAACTTAGAATAGAAAAATGTGCAAGAAGGTATAACTAGCTTATCATGCACTGAATGAGGAAAAGCACATAAAACTACTGTTTTAGGAGAAAACAGTTATTAGAGAACTTTAACGAACGGTAAGACATGTGATTTCAGACACCATAAGCTCAAGTACAGTGGCTATATAATAAAGCAAGGTGCCTATTCCTGAGGATAATGTACTTTGTAATAATGCTGAGCAGTAAGTATTAAAACTAAGCAGTGCTAAAAAGGCAATGATGAAAGTTCAGGTAATGTGTTACAGAGAAAGAGACATAAGAAATTCCATTATTTAAAAATAATCTTGTCCCTATCATTAACCATTTAATTTTTTTTTCTAATGTGCTAAAGTGCACTGGAAACCTCAGAATAGGTTTTTTAAATTGGCCATGTCTTGATAATACACTGCAGTCTTCAAATTTACACAGAGCTGCAGGTCTCTTGGATTTTTTCAAGTGTCACTCATTTAACTGAGCCTGAAAGCTGAGAAATGCCATCAGGTGCTCTACAGTCAGTTTAAAAAACATCCTCTACCTGGTATCTCTGCAGTGATTGTCTTGCTGCTCCCTGAAACCTCTTCATCATCATCTGATGAGCTCGTGCTTGAGTCACAAGTCAGGTCACTATCACTGGTACTACTGTCCTGCAACAGGTTGTATTTCTTACGCGCAGCAGCCTCCCGTTTCTGCCTCAGTAGCCTGATTCTCTCCTTTTGCTTTTGGCTCCGGTGACCTTTAACCTTGGTGACTCGGCCATTCTGTTTATCACTAGATTGCCGGTTTTTCTTGGCAGCCATAGTGGACGTTTCACTTTCAGATCGGGATCGTCGAGACTTGCGCCCAACTGTGGCACCAGACACACCGGAAGGATCTCCTTCTACAGCTATTTCTGCCTGGGAGGGTTCATTCTCTTCTGCAGAAGACAATGTATCTGAATCAGCCAGGTGACCACTAGAGGAAGGGGAAAGCATGCAGTGGTTAGAGGAGTCACTCTCATAAACTCGGCCAGTTGTCGGCTTGTCACTCTCTGTGGATGCTAACTGAGACTCAGAAGAGTCCCTTCTCAGTTCCATCAACAAGCAAGGCATTGAAGAAAGAACTGCAGAATCCACTGCATCATCTTTCTGAATTTGAGATTCCAGTTCTACAGATCCATCTTCCTCCTTAGTTGTCTCTTGTTTGGATGTTTTTGGTGGGACTTCGGACTCAAGTTCTTCGACTTTTCCCACTGCCTCCTCCATCTTCATTTCAAACTTTTGAGTTAATCATGGAGCAGGGTCAAGGAAACTATGTCAAAGATGCAACAGGAAAGCAACCTGGGCAAAAACACACAAAATCAACAAACAGAAATGGCAAATTATTTAATTAACACAATATGCATACCTTTCTAAGTAGGTAGCAAAAGTTATCATCATACAGGCTTTTAAAATATATTCGCCTTCATATATTCATCAAATTCAAAAGACTTACCACTATCAAAATACTAGTATATACAGCCACCAAAAATGACCAATATAATCCTCTATTCCTGAACTTGAATGGACAGCAAGCAATCAAACAAGGATTTTCAACTCTAAAACTTAAATTCATGTGTTTAAGAAAGAGATTCTCAAAATTATGATATAATTAATATGTACATTTTGGGTTTAATACAAATGAAAAAGAATGCTTAAAAACTGGTCTAGAACAAATTAAATGATTACTTTTACACTCAAATCATCCAAGAAAGGCAAAGGGGAAATTACAGTAGAGTAGCATTCAATGTACCTTTATATTTAAAAAAAAACAAAAAACCTTCAACTAGGTGCATTTGGCAAATGAGCAAGTAAAGTAAGTATATGCATTGAACCTGTCTGCCATTCCTCCCAACATAAATTACTCTAGGCAGGGGTCCTCAAACTACGGCCCGCGGGCCACATGCGGCCCACCAAGGACATTTATCCAGCCTGCCAGGTGTTTTTGCAGCCTGGTTTTTTTACTTCAAAATAAGATATGTTCAGTGTGCATAGGAATTTGTTCATAATTTTTTTTTAAACTGTAGTCCAGCCCTTCAGTGGTCTGAGGGACAGTGAACTAGCCCCCCTTTTTAAAAGTTTGAGGACTTCTGCTAGAGGGCATTAAGATGAAAGGCCTGACTCTACTATTTCTTCAGTACTCCTAGTTCCCACAGTACTATCATGCTGAATGAGTCTAGTGTTTAAACATGTTTTATTTAACTACTTTGTGAACCCAGAAAGCCTAATGCACTCTATTCCAAGAATGACTTAAGGGGTTTAAGAGAAAATACCTTACACACATTTCCACCTTATATGCTAACTTTAGAACCTATCATTCTTATCCCATTCACTGTGTGTGCTACAATTCCACTTTATCAGGGTGAAATAGGACGTAATCTTTAGCCACAAGAGTTGGTACCTATACACTGAAAACTTCATTAACTGACAGTTTTTAAGAGGATGCTAAAAATGTGCAAAGCCAGTAAATACCTCACCCTGTAATATGTGATGTTAAAGAAGGCAATCATCATAACGTACCATAGGTCACAAACAAAATATTAAGCTAGATGGTATACTAGTTAGGTGCAATGACACATCATCAGCCCTGGCCGGGTAGTTCAGTTGGTTAGAGCAATGTCCTGTTACACCAAAGTTGCAGGGTCCATCCCTAATCAGGGCACATACAAGAATCAACCAATGAATGCATAACTAAGTGAAACAACAAATCAATGTCTCTCTCTCTCTCTCAAATTAATCAGTAAAAAGACATCTCCGGGGGAGAGATCAACCAAAGGACTTGTATGCATTCATATAAGCAGAAGCAATGGGTATGGACAACAGGAGGTGAGGGTGAGGGCAGGGTCAGGAGAATGAGGGGACATTGGGGGGATAAGGACACACTGGGGGGATAAGGACACATTTGGAATATCTTACTTAATCAATAAAGGGGGGGGGGAGGAAGTATCTCCATCACTTGACTCCAAGTTACTTGACAGTTCAAATACATGGTAGGCAGCAACTAGAAAATATCTAAAAAACCTTTTATTAATCTAACATGCTAAGCCTACTTTTTGCTTAGTATAAACACAAATTTTCTATACACCTGGGGTTTTTTGTTTTTAATATATTTTTATTAATTTCAGAGAGGAAGGGAGAGAGAGAGAGAAACATCACTGAAGAGAATCATGGATTGGCTGCCTCCTGCATGCCCCACACTGGGGATCAAGCCCGCAACCCGGGCATGTGTCCTAACCGGGAATTGAACAGTTACCTCCTGATCCTAGGTCAATGCTCAACCACTGAGCCTCACCAGCTGGGCTATAGCTGGGTTTTTGTTTATTTGTTTTTCATGACCTTCATCTCAGCTACTGAAAAACAGGCATTTGAAGGAAGTTTCCTTAATTAGTTCATGAAAATAAATGTTCTAATTTAAAACAACCCAATGTGTAGCCTATTTCATAAGCATATTTGCATCATCACTAATCCTATATAATAAAAGGTTAATATGCAATTCAACCAAACAGAACCGAACAGCACATCATTATGACGTGCACTGACCAACACAGCTCAATGCCAGAGTTGCCTCCTGGTGGTCAGTGTGCTCCCACAAGGGGAGCACCACTCAGCCAGAAGCCCTAAGCCAGGCTCACAGATGGTGAGCACAGCAGTGGTGGCAGGAGCCTCTTTCACCTACACAGCAATGCTAGGATGTCCAACTGACGGCTTAGGCCTACTCTAGGCGGGTAGGGGGCCTAGGCCATCAGTCAGACATCCCCCAAGGGTTCCTGGACTACAAGAGGGCAAATTTTGTGCTCTGAGTCCCTAGTTTTTAAATTAAATGAAAATAAGCATAAATGTTATTCCCAACACCATTACAAAGGGAATGTTACACCTCTGAAAGCGAACAGAGAGAGTAAAAGTTAAACCAAAAAAGTGCAGTATCATAAATGAAGCATACTGGCAACACAAACAGGAAATAAAATATTTGCCCTGCCAGTATGGCTCAGTTGAGTGTCATTCCATACACCATGAAGTTTATCAGTTTGATTCCTGATCAGGGCACATGCCCAGGTTGCAGGGTCATCCCCAGTAGGAGTATAGAGAGGCAGCCAATCAATTTCTTTCCCTCTCTCTCTCTCTCTCTCTCTCTCTCTCTCTCTCTCTCTCTCTTCCTCCCCCCACCCCCGTCTTCCTTCCTCTATCTGAAATCAATAAAAACTATTTTAAAAGATAAACTCATTATATTAAGGAAAAGGCTAGCCATACGTTTGATGGGATTCCAACAGATATTTGTATTGCATACAAGATAATTTATTAACATCCAAAACAAAAATAAAGTAGTCTTACAGGATCTCAAATTCAAAACTAATCATAGATATGAAATACCCCCTAGAATGAAGAATAAACCAAAATCTTCTAATTGAATAAAAATGAGAGTTAATTCTTCTGTAGAGAATGAAGTTATATATTCTGGAATAAAGCTTTTCTAAAAACTGAAATATCTGGGAAATATATGGAATTAACATAAGCCATAAAGCACAAGCATCAAGTCTCAAATTAACCTCTGAAAGCAGAAAGCAATGGACTTTTTCAAAATATAACATTGAGTTGAAAAGTAAATTTATTTAAAATAACCATAAAACTTCTATTTCTTCTGTAAATAAACTGTATGGGTAACACAAATTAATCTAGAATCCATTTTAAGAAAACATTACAATATCAATGTCTTTCAATGACACACCAAATAATTATCTTTCATTTCAACTTCTTTAATTTAAGAGGTAAGGTTTATAATAACTTCTGGCCCAGCTGGTGTGGCTCAGCAGTTGAGCATCTAGGAGACAGCCGATCGATGTTTCCATCTTTCCCTTCTCCCTCTCTCTTCCTCTCTCTTAAAAAAAAAAAAAAAAAGTAATAAAAACATTACATATAATGACTTCTGCTACCTAAAAACTACCTAAATACGTCCAAATCTATCAAAAATACTGGTAACAGCCATAAATAGGACACAAGTAATTAGCTTATCATGGTATGTCCAGGAAATGTGGCCACATAAAATGAAGAGATTCTTTATCTAAACTAATAAAAGCGAAATATTAAAATTAACCGTTTCTCCGAGACAGGGTAAGCCACGCCCACCAGCCAATCAGAGCGGCTGTATGCAAATTAGCCCAGCCAACATGGCGGCCGCCACTCACGGACCTGAGTAAACAGCCCTTTCCATTGCGGCAGGAGCGAAAGTGAAGCTGCGCCCTTCAGCTCAGCTCC
>PVJC01035896.1:0-17996 GCA_004026665.1 Murina feae | reverse complement strand
CCCCGCAACTGTCCTCCCCTGCAGGCCTGAGTTCCTCCCAACTGTCCTCCTCTGCCATCCTGGTCCCCCCCAACTGTCCTCCCTGCAGGCCTGGGTTCCCCCCAACTGTCTTCCCCTGCAGGCCTGGGTCCCCCCCAACTGTCCTCCCTTGTAGGCCTGGGTTCCTCTCAACTGCCCTCCCTTGCTGGCCATCTTGTGGCAGTCATATTTGATGACATGGAGGCAGCCATCTTTGATCACATGGGGGAAGCCATCTTGTGATGGTCAATTTGCATACTACTCTTTTATTAGGTAGGAGATTATATATATATATATATATATATATATATATATATATATATATATATATTAGAGGCCCAGTGCATGATATTCATGCATGGGGGGGGGTCCCTCAGTCTGGCCTGCACCCTCTCTAATCTGAGACCCCTTAGGGAATGTCCAACTGCTGGTGTCGGATCTGGCCTAAACCAGCAGTCAAGCATCCCTCTTGCAATCTGGGACCACTGGCTCCTAACTGCTCACCTGCTTGCCTGCCTCATCACCCCTAATTGTTTTTGCTTGCTGGCCTGATCACACTTCATTGCCCCCCTGCCAGCCTGGCCACCCGCTAACTGCTCCCCTGCTAGCCTGATTGCCCCTAACCTCCTCTGTGTTGTTCTCCACCACCATGGCTTTGTCTGGAAGGATGTCTGAAAGATGTCTGGTCTAATTAGCATTTTACCCTTTTATTTATATACCAGGAGCCCGGAGCACGAAAATTTATGCACTCGAGGGATCACTCAGCCAGGCCTTTGCCCTCTCATAGTCTGGGACCCCTCGGGGGATGTCTACCTGCTGGTGTTCCTGGCCAGCATGGGTGAGGGGCTGATGGCTGTTTGCAGGCTGGCCAAGCCCCCCAGTGGAGACCTTCACCCCAAGGGGGTGTGGCCAGCCTGGGTGAGGGGCTGAGGGCCATTTTCAGGCTGCCTACAACTCCCATTGACTCAATGTCCTAGCGAGGCTGGCTGGAATCAGGTTTCTGGGCTTTATTTATCTTCTATAATTGAAACTTTGTTGCCTTGAGCTGAGGCCTAGGCAGGCAATGAAGCCTCTTGTTTGCTTCAGCTCTGTGGCTTCTATAATTGAAACTTTGTTGCCTTGAGTGGCCTAGGCAGGCAATTTCCTCCATCGCTGGTGCAATAGAAGCTTTCTGTTTGCTCTAGTTCTGTGGCTGCCAGCTCCCATCTTGGCTGGGTTAATTTTCATACAGCTGCTCTGATTGGCTGATGGACGTGGCTTGGCTGGTGAGTGTGGCTTAGGTGTAAGGAAGTGAGGGTCAATTTGAATATTGCTCTTTTATTAGATTAGATATATCTCACTACCTGTCATACATGAAAATACAGTATATATTTCTAATCCCTCTCCATTAAGAAAGACTGGAGAATGGGAGATAAAGTATTTGATGGATTGAAGAGACTTATATTTGAGTTCAGTATAAAAAATTAGCCTCTTGAGACTGGGAAGGAAAATGCTAAATCTTTTGATATAGGAACTGAGGATTCCCTTTGAAGGTTAAGAAGTAGTTATGAACAAACAAAAGACAACAATGCTTTCTGGAAGAGCAGCTAGTTGGACTTGAATGGCAGTGGATCAAGAAGTACTGCAATACATAAGTTGAAAGAATAATATGCTGATTTAGTAGAGCCTTATCTGTGGAAGTAAAGTAGGGAAACATCAGTAGGTAGACATTTACTGTTCAACTTACATATAGAAGCACTCTTCTAACTGTGGGTGCTAGGGATAATAATAATAATTAACAAGTCTCTTACCTTGAGTAGATTAGTCATATATTGACTTTCAATGGTGGATGGAATCTAATCTAATGAAAGAGTAATATGCTAATTGCATTACTCCGCTACATCCCAAGCCACACCCAACAGCCAATCAGTGTGACTATATGCAAATTAACCCAACCAAGATGGTTGCCAGCAGCCACAGAGCTAGAGCAAACAGGAGGCTTCATTGCCCCAGTGATGGAGGAAGCTGCCTGCCTAGGCAGGCTGTGGCCTCCACTCAAGGCAACAAAGTTTCAATTATAGAAGATAAATAAATCCCAAATACCTGCTCCCAGCCTCACTGGGAACTTGGGTCACTGGGGGCTGTGGCCAGCCTGCAAACAGCCATCAGCCCCTCACCCAGGATGGCCCACCCTCATGGGGTGAGGGTCTCTGCTGGGGGGCTTTGCCAGACTGTAAACAGCCATCAGTCCCTCACCCAGGCTGGCCAGGCAACCCAGGGGGGAACCCACCCTGAAGAGGCTGTGGCCAGCTTGCAAACAGCCATCAGTCATTCACCCAGGCTGGCCAAGCACCTCAGCGGGACTTCCCTCCCTGAAAAGGCTGTGGCCAGCCTGTAAACAGCCCTCAGCCCCTCATCCAGGCTGGCCAGGAACCCCAGTGAGACCTCCACCGTGATCCAGGACACCCTTCAGGGCAAACCAGCCGGCCCCCACCTATGGACCAGGCCTCTATCATCATCATATATAATAAAAGGGTAATATGCAAATTGACCCTAGCAGCAGAAGCACCAGGAATGACTGGTCACTATGACACACACTGACCACCAGGGGGCAGACACTCAATGCAGGAGCTGCCCCTTGTGGTCAGTGTGCTTCCACAAGGGGAGCTCTGTTCAGCCACAAGACAGGCTGATGGCTGCTAGAACAGCAGTGGTGGTGGGAGCCTCTCCTGACTCCTCAGCAGATCTAAGTATGTCCGACTACAGCATAAGCCTATTCCCCGCTGGCAAGTGGACATCTCTCGAGGGCTCCCGGGCTGCCAGAGGGATGTCTGACTGCTAGCTTAGGTCCGATTACCTGGGGAGCAGGCCTAAGGCAGAAGGTGGACATTCCCCGAGGGATCCCAGACTGTGAGTGGGCACAGGCCAGGCTGTGGGACACCCCCCTCCCCGCGAGTACACAAATTTTCATGCACTGGGCTAATTAATAAAGAATTGTTTCATGCTAGACATCATACCAGATTGATGGCATACTTTATGTCTTTTAATTTAATCCCTGCACCATTCCAGGTATAGTTTATCCCATTTTATAGATTAAAAAACTCATCCATATTGTTCTAATTTAGCACAGTGCTCATATACAAGGGAGAGCAAAAGGAATACAGTTGTGAGTATGGTAAGCAGAGTTAATAAAGTTAATATAATCATAACCTGCATATCTTTTCCCATATGAACAACTGTAAATCTACTTTAGACCATGCCTGCATCTTAAGCTCTCTGTAACTTTTACTGAGAGAAAAAAAACAATTAATAAATATATTAATGTCACTGAATTATAGTAAATTAAGTCATTTTCCTAAGACTACACAGAACAGATGGAATTCAGATTTAGGCTTACCTATTTGCTTAAGATGAGGTCTCCCCAACTTCTGCTCAAATAACCTAAAGATGGAGATAATTTTATGGATGGAAAATTATTATAATTGATTTTGTCTGTTTTCTGCTTCACCTACTATGTTAGGAAAAATAGTTTCATGCCCGGCTAAAAACACTGGACTATTTTGTTACAGGCTCTTAGTTCGTTACACCAAGAAAGTACCCCAATTGTCCACTCCAACTCTTGTGTATCTCTCAAAAAAGCTCGCAGGCATGGGCAGCAAGTGTTGTATACTTCCTGAATCACGAAGAGCAGCTTGTGCTGAAGACTATGTGAGTTTTTTGAAATACAATAAGTCAATAAGGATGAATTTTGGTCTTGAGATATTTACAAAGCTAACTTTCAGAACAAGAGTGAACTAACGTGTGTGTGTGTGTGTGTGTGTGTGTGTGTGTGTGTGTGTGTGTAGGACTTGGTTGCCTGCATTATCCTGACCATCAGAATGAGGATTGAGACAAGATCCTGAAGATGATAAGTTGTTCTGAAAAAATTACATGAATTTTTAACGTTTTAATCTGGCATTAAAAACGTTTACTTTTTGGGGAGACTGCTTTCACCCCATTCCAATGCATACCTTAGGAATCACCTCAAACTATTTTAATCAATTATTTTATTGAATGGATTATTCTGCAAATGTAGACATATCTAAAATAGAAAAGACTTTTAAATATCCCTTAGGACTTGTTAAGCAAATCACTCTCTCAAGTCAGTCTTGCATTCAGAGTTTCTAATTAAAACAAAACACTTTTTTTGGTCCATGGGAAAGTAGGAGTTCAAGAAAACTTTCATTACGCTTCTTTTACTTTTTTCTTTAGCTGTCTGTGGTCCTGAATGTGTTTTGCACGGCACATGAGCAGACACCTGTGAGCAACAGAGTGACTGTATGCTGCACAGAGTCATTCTTGAACAAACGGCCATGCTTTTCAGCTCTGGAAGATGATGAAACCTACATTCCCAAACAATTTAATTTTGCAACATTCACCCTCCGTGCATTTGTATGTGCACGTTCTGAGTCTGAGCAACAAGTCATGAAACAAATGTGAGTTGCATTTTATTACTGCATATGTTTGTAATCTTCATAGGGAGAACTGTCAATGGAATGAGTAACCTTCTGAAGTAGTGATTAAATTCCTTAGAAAATAGCATGTAAGTATTTTCCTTGTTAAGGTGATAAAAGTGTAAAAAAAAAAAGAATAGCTTTTGTTTTCTTAGCAAAACAAGCAAACAATAACAAAAAAACTGTACTATAAATTTGCCTAAAAGTAATTCAGAATAATCTTGTGGATAAAGGCTATCTATACTAATGAAAGAGTAATATGATAATTAGACAGGATAGACCAGACGTCTTCCGGACATCCTTCTGGACAAAGCCATGGTGGCAGGGACTGAAGCAGAAGCAGTTAGTGGCGACCAGGCAGGCAGTCAGAGCAGTTAGGGGTGATCAGGCTGGCAGGGGAGAGTGGTTAGGGGTGATCAGGCAGGCAGGCAGAGGTGGTTAGGGGCAAGCAGGTAGGCAAGCAGGCAGGCAGGTGAGTGGTTAGGAGCCAGTGGTCCTGGATTGCAAGAAGGATGTCCGACTGCCGGGATCAGGCCTAAACTGGCAGTCGGACATCCCCTGAGGAGTCCTGGATTGGAGAGGGTGCAGACTGGGCTGAGGGACCCCTGCCCCACATGCACAAATTTTATGCACCAGGCCTCTATAAGTAGAATAATATCTTAAGACAGGTACAATAGAAAAAGCTGAACAATTAACTGATTCATTTGTGAGGTAGTGAATAAGTTAGGCAAAGTATTAGAAGAATTTATTTCTAGACATTAATGATTTTAAGTTTGTATTATGCTATGGCAAACCTATGTGATGTAACTTTTGAGAAGGGCATTTGGATGAAACACATGTAGAAGGGCGGATTCTGAGACTTGACTGTCGCTGTCACAAGTGGTTAGATATGCAATATAAAGTTGCTGTCATGTCTGGTGGGTTCTGATTCTGATTTTGGCCATAGGCTTAAGAGGAATATTGAAAAACTTACTGTGCTCACAGGACTCTTTTAGCACTATTATCTGTGCAGACATCAGTGAAAGAGAACCACTGGCTCCCATGAGTTTGGATAGTCTTATTTACCCTGGCCCTACATATTCATTTTGAATAGACCAACTAAAGACCAAAAATACAGAATCTTGGATTAGAAACTTTAAATAGAGTCTAAGGTAATTAAGCTGCTAAGAATAATTTTTTAGCTCTTACATTGCTATAAATAAAATACTTTTTAAATGCAATGGCATAATGATTTCCAGAGATTTATTTGAGAAGAGTTTATTGATTTGCTGATACTGTGAGATATTGAGCAATTTTCACTGATGATTTTATTTGAACCTTCCACCAACTCCATGAAGGTAGATTTTATTCTCTTCCCGATGGAAATGAGAATATTGAATTTTATAGTGATAAGCCTGGGCCTCAGGCTCACAGTTGCCTGACTCCAAGAATTATGATCTCAAACAATAGTACTACTACTGCTTTTACCATCTTCATTTTCTTTATGTGAGCTACCTCTTTTCTGTTTGTTTTGGTTTCATTTAAATACAGTGCACTTGTAGAGCTGTTGAAACACAAGCCCAAAGCCACTGAGGAACAACTGAAAACTATCATGGAGAAATTCTCAGCTCTTATACAGAAGTGCTGTGCAGCTGCTGACAAAGAAGCCTGCTTCACTGATGAGGTACTGAATTGTCTTCATTTTAATATACAGTGTCCTTTGCTATGGTCTGTTCAGGCTAAAGCTCAGGGGACTCTGTATCTGAAGGACACTCTGTATATGGGGCCCAGGAATTTATTCTATATACTAGAGGCTCTGTGCATGAATTCAGGCACCAGTGGGGTCCCTCGGTCTGTCCTATGAGATTAGGCCGGAAGTAGCTCTCCGACATCCCCTGAAGGACCCTGGACTGTGAGAGGGTGCAGGTCAGGCCGAGGACCCCACTGGTGCATGATGGGGGTCAGGAAGGGACACAGGAGGTTGGCCAGCCAGGGAGGGACCGTGGGAGGGCTCCAGGGCATGTCTGGCCCATTTCACTCAGTCCTGATCAGCTGGACCCCAGCAGCAAGCTCACCAACTGGTCAGAGCATCTGCCCCCTGTGGTCAGTGCATGTCATAGTGAACATTTGAATGGCCTTAGCATAACATTAGCATATTATGCTTTGACTGGTTGAATGGCCAATCAGACAACTGAACACTTAGCATATTAAACTTTTATTATATAGGATAGTTGTCTGAAAAAATGACTTAAATTAACTCTTGCTTTTTTCGCCTGCTGCACTGAAGCATATTATTAAACTTTTGTAGTACTTGCTCTGTTTCTAAAGTTGAGTCATTTATGAATACAGATAGAAATATTCAGAAGTTATGAAATCTTTTGGTAGTTAAACCAAAACCTTAATTTATTTAAGCATTTTATTTAAAAGTACTGGTTTGCAATTTGGTTGAATCTGTGTGCTTGCTTTCACAGGCAAGTGGGGGAGTTTATATTTAAATGTCTGAGTCAATTACTATTTTCCCCTATGACTTGACAATAATGCTTTTATTTATTTGGGTGGAAGCATTGCCATTAAGTTTCCTTCTAGAGATTCTAGTACTATGTTGGTATTAAAGGATGTGAAGCACGGAAAATTACTTTATAATCATCCAATGGTTGTATAAATATTCATTTATCCTAATAATGATGCTAATACTTCCCCCAATTCTCTCATTTCTTTGTATCCAGGGACCAAAACTTGTTGCTTCATGCCAAGCAATTTTACTCTAAAATCAACAAAATCACAAGAATCTCAGGTAATAACCTCTGGATTTTCTTTAAAAAATAACAACTAATTATAATAGTTAATATTAAAATAGCTAAGAGTCATGTGGACTAGAACCAATCACTGTTTTAAGGTCTTTTTATATATTAACTTATTTAATTCTCACAATAGTTGTCTGAGTTAAGTTCTATTATTATACCCACATTTCAGATCAAAGCACAGATCAACCATAGACCAAGTAGTTTATCAAGATACATCCAGATTCTGAGAGTTGGAGCCACAATTCAAAATTGAAACCAGAGCTTAATAGTTAATTACTGTCCTGTTTTGACCTAGTATGACACAGTAGACAGAGCCATTGATTTACAGTAGATTACTTTAGCTATTAGACTGGGCAATATAAATTTCTGTAGGTTAAACAAAGTCGAATGGCAATGATTTCACAAGGTTCAAGATAATGACTCAATACCAAGTTCATGTCATTGGAGAATATGAGAAATCTGCTATGTGAACTCCTACTTAATAGTAAACAATTTGGTATATGCTGAGTGTTAATAGAATTTCTCTTCTTAGGACAAAAAGAGCCACTTTAAAATTTAAACATGTTTTATCCATCTTGGTTGTAATATTTTGGAGAAAATTAAAAAAGAAACTTTCTTTCTTAAAACAAATTGTCTAGTGGATTTTAGCATGAATTCCATTTATATTTTCCAAACTGACCATGATGCTTATTCCACTAACTGGACTTAAACTTACTCTTTGCCACATGATAATACCTATATATTGTGCATTCAGGCAAGGAAACTTCCTGTCTGCAAACTGGTTGTTTTAAAATGTGTTTTGTTTCAGTCCTAAATGGTAAGATTTTCTTCCTAGAGGTCTAACTTGAAGAAGACACATTGTTGGTTTGTAATTAATGAAGATAAGAGATAAGTATTTAGGAATTGACTCTGAGGAGTGATGTTGGAAGCTTGTGACTTTGAAGCCTGAGGAGTAGCATGACATCAGTGATGAAGAAAGGACTTTACAATACCTAGTGGAGTGTCTGCTCCCCTAGCTCAGCAGAATTCAGCTGCCATGGGTCAAGAGCAAGCTTGAATTATTTTCATTGGTGAAAATTGGAAATTGCAGAAAGACAGTCTAAGCTACTTGACATTCATTTAAATAGATTTAAAAAACACATGCCCTTTTAGTAATGGTACTTACATTTGTCCTTTTATTTTTCAGCTTACCCTGAGAGAAAGGAAGAGAAATGAAGACCCAAAGCTTATTCAACTGTTTTTCCTTTTATTTGGTGTAAAACCAACAGCTTCTCTAAAGAACATAAATTTCATTAAATACTTTGCCTTCTTTCTCTGTGATGTAACTAAGTAAAAATCTAGTATTATGGTTCAGGTTATTTTCCTTTTTTCCTCATTTCCTTTTACTTTTTGTGTGGTTTTTTTTTTTGACAGTTATGTTTCAAAAAATGGTTGCCATCCTGAAAATTCTGTAGATTCTGTGAAAGTGTCACTGTTCTCTTTCTCCCACTTCATAGGAGGACTTCTAGTTCCCATTGGGATAATTAAGTAAAAAAAACATTAATAGTCTGCTGAGCTGAAGATTATGAACATCCTATATAATAAAAGGTTAATATGCAAATTGAACCTAACAGCAGAACCACTGGGAATGACTGGTCACTATGACACACACTGACCACCAGGGGGCAGACGCTCAATGCAGGAGCTGCCCCCTGATGGTCAGTGCATCCCACAATGGGAGCTCTGCTCAGCCACAAGCCAGCTGAAGGCTGCCAGTAAAGTGTTGGTGGTGGGAGCCTCTCCTGCCTCCTCAACAGCGCTAAGGATGTCTGACTACAGCTTAGACCTGCTCCCTGCTGGCAAGTGGACATCCCCCCAAGGGCTCCCGGGCTGCCAGAGTGATGTCTGACTACTAGCTTAGGCCTAATCCCCCAGGGAGCGGGCCTAAGCCAGCAGGTGGACATCCTCTGAGGGGTCTCAGACTACAAGAGGGCATAGGCTAGACTGAGGGACCCTCTCCTCCCCGAGTGCACAAATTTTTGTGCACCGGGCCTCTAGTATAATAATATTTTAGCATTATTATAATTCTGAAAAAAAGAGTAAAGATTGTGGTACAGATAGGGTATGTGAAACATAGCATTTCCTTACTACTACTAGAACTTTCTAAGTAATGTGAGGTACAAAGAAGACAGAGATGATTGTAAGGATAATTAATTGAATGGAGAAGAAAACATCCTAGAAGAAATTTAACAGTCTAGGATGACAATAGATGAAGAGTGTAATAAACTTAACAAGTTTGTAAAAGCATTAGTGGAAGAAGGAACAAGGAGATCTAAACAAAAGCACAGTACGGCTTGATTAAGGTATATTAAATTTAGAAGTTTAAGAGTTGGAGGATAACATTTTCTTGTAAAAATTAGATGTTATACTTGTTAAGTTTGGTTAAATAATTGAATCAATACCCCTCTCCTGGGAATTGATCTTTAAGCCACTTCACAAGGGACATTCCACTTGCTTAGACCACATTCCACTCACTAAGACCATTATCTCTCTCCTCTGGACTTTCCCAGAATCTGGACCTGCACGGAGAATTCTCCACCCAGAAAAAGCCCGCCTAGAGTCCTCTAAGAACCTCTGACTCCCTGTCTTCGGGCGCTGGTGCCATTTCGGGGCTCAGCCCATCTGGTGTACTAATGACCTAATAAATCTATAATCCCTTACCACTTTGGCCTCATGTGTTCCTCCTTCGGTGACTCTAAAAATACTCAATATTGGATCTTTTTTCCCTGGGTCCAGAGATAGTCACTGATATCAGACCGTTGTCTATGAATTTACATATTTAAAAGCCATTTATAACCTTGATACTTTGTTTAGTTTTTATTTTTATAGTATTGGTTTCATACTGTACATGCTATTCCACAACTTGCTTATTTTGTCCTTAATAATTATGCTTTATTGTTTTGTTTTAAGTATGGTGCTTGCAAAAGATTTTGGTACCAAGTTAAGATAAAAGGGCTCCTTTTGTATCTGGGATGTTATAAGCCATGCCCATCCCCATCCACACCCAACCCCACTTTGTCCTCATGCTGATTGTGTCAAATACTTTCCCCATTTGTTGCCATCATCACAAAGGGGGAAGAGAGCCTGGGAGGGAAGAAATGCAGATGGAGTGGCTGATTTTGAGTAAGATGTTTCCACATAACTGGAGCCACACAAGATTAGATCTGAATACTCTTGCCTGGAATATCTTGCTGACCAGGCACCAAATGAGGACTTAAAACGTTTGAAAAAAGACATTCCAAAGTGTGGGACTCCTGGAGCCCAGCTTCCCCCAATTTATTCACAGTCAAGCAGATTCCCAAAATGTCCTGAACACTAGAGCCTAGGAGTGGTCCGGGAGCCCAGTGCCCTCTCTGGTTCTGAGACAGCAGCTTGTAACGTGTATTGTTCTGTCTGGCTGACTCTCACTAGTCTGCCTTTTGCTGCACAGTATGGGAGATTGGGCAACCAGATAGTGCAGGCACACTATCTGGCAACCAGTTACATGGCTTGTACATGTGTGTGTGTGTGTGTGTTTTGTGTGTATTGTCCTCATTTCTCATAAGGAGGTACATATATCCACATGATTTATCACCAGGAATTTTAAGATTGAGTACTTGGTTAAGGTAGTGTTCGCCAGATTCCCCATCATACAGTTACTACTTTTCCCTTTCCATATCTATTTTTGGAAGCACATCACTATATCTAGCTCACACTAAGAATGAGGGAGGATTAAAGCTCCTGGAAAGATGAGTATCGACATATAAATCCAGAATTGTTTTGTAAAAAAAGAATTTTCACTTCATTTATTTCCTTGTGGACTTATTAATACCACTATGAACTCATGTGTAGTTATTTTAAACTAGGGTCCCGGTGCACGAAATTTGTGCACGGGGGGGGGCAGGGTAGGGGTCCCTCAGCCCAGCCTGCCCCCTCTCACAGTTTGGAACCCCTCAGTGGATGTCCCTTGATGGCCCCAGTCTGCCAGGCGCCTTTTGTGTGTGTGTGTGTGTGTGTGTGGCCACTGGGAATCTGCCCCCAGCCGCATCTGAGGCTCGGAGCAGTCCTCCTGTGTGTGTCTACCTGCTGGGGGCCTGCCCCAGGCTTGGAGCAGGCACCCCTCTATGTTGATCTCTCAAACTCTTGCCCTCCCCTGCATGTTGTTCTCTTTTTTTGAGCTGTGGCCAGGGCTGGGTGCTGCCTGCCTCCCAAGCTTGCCTACTGCCCATCTTCCTCCAGCCACCAGAAAGCAGGGAAAACCCCACCTCATGGTCAGGCCAGCCTTTTCCTGCTCCCTGATCCCCGGAAGGGACCTGGGAAGCTGCCAAGCAGGCCCCCAGCCCCCAAGAGCTTGCTTTCCCGCTCCCCAGTGCCCCCCAAAGGGCCTGGGGAGCCGCCAAGCAGGCCGCCAACTCTTTCCCACTCACCAGTCCCCTGCTGCCTTTCTTTCCCACTCCCCGGTGCCGCCAAGGGGTCTGGGGAGCTGCCAAGCAGGACCCCGGCCACTTCAGCCTTGCTTTCCTGCTCCCCGGTGCCCTGCAAAGGGCCTGGGCAGCCGCCAAGCAGGCCAAGACGCCCCCGCTGCCTCTTTCCCACTCACCTGTACCCTGCTGCCTTGCTTTCCCATTCCCCGGTGCCCCGCAAAGGGCTTGGGTAGCCACCAAGCAGGCCACCAACCCTGCCACCTCTTTCCCACTCAGGGGTCATGGGTCCTGCGCTGTTCCGCCCTGCAGCCGCTCTGTGCACTCGGGAGGTCCCTCAGCCCCGCCTGTGCCCTCTCACAGTCTGGGACCCCTCTGGGGATGTCCACCTGCTGGCGTGCCTGACCAGGCTGGGGGACGGGCTGATGGCTGTCTCCAGGCTGGCCAAGCCCCCCAGGAACATCCCTCACCCCATTGGATTGTGGCCAGCGTGGGTGACGGGCTGATTGGCGCTTTCAGGCTTTAAGGCTGCCCACAGCTCCCATTGACCCAATGTCCCAGCAAGGCTGGCTGGACGCAGGTTCTGGGGTTTGTTTATCTTCTATAATTGATACACTGTTCCTTTAGGCCGGCCTATTAAGGAAGTCTCCTCTCTGCTTCATCTCGCGGTGTCTATAATGAGACAATGTTACTCTTAGGCCTGCTGTTTCCTTCAGCTCCCGAGGATTCTATGATTGTTATTTTATTGCAAACTTGTGTTTTGCTAGAGCCAGTTTAAGCGGAGCGGGCGCAGTTTCACTTTCACTTCGCCGCAATGGAAGCTGCTGTTTACTCAGGTCCATGAGTGGCGGCCGCCATGTTGGCTGGGCTAATTTGCATATGGCTGCTCTGATTGGCTGGTGGGCGTGGCTTACCCCGTCTCGGAGAAACAGTTAATTTCAATATTACGCTTTTATTAGTTAAGACTTTGGGTTATAATTCAATGCTACATTGTTGATATTTGTAATTTAAATTATTCTGGTTTTGGCTTTTGAGGGTTCTTAAGTAGGCTCCTTGTGTCCATTTGATGTGCCCCTGAACGTTGTTTTTTGAATGCATCTTAACTTTCTGGCACTGCAAAACTCTCCAGGATCATCTTGCATTTTCCCTCCCTCAGACCTAGACACTGCCACTTCTTCAGGGAGCTCTAGCTCTGTTTACTACAAGTGGTATTAGGAACAAAGGTCTAAGCATGGGGTGTGCTCACTGCTAATGGGTATCACTGCTTCTAGACAGTCACAGAACAACTAAAAATGTAGGTTTGTATGTGTACTAAGCCAGGTATATACATATACCTGTAATTATTTCTGTATCCATCTGTCTGTCTATCCATCCGGCTAAATATGAGCTCACACTGATGTCTCCGACTTTGCTCCAGAACCACAATATATTCTGCATTGTTAATTCTTTATAATTTTCTTAAATCTATCATTAAAACAACAAATCAAGACCTGCTTGTTAATATTTCCTCAAATAAATATGAATAATTTTGCTTATTTTCAAGTACTCTGTTGAATATAAATGATATTCATCATTAGTAACATACATTTGAATTTGCTGTTTGAAATAGTTACTCTTGGCATCTATTTTTCTTTTGTACAGATTCATTAAGTTGCTTTACTCTATTGCTTTTTCATTTATAGATTTTTCATGCAAAAAGGTAAATTCTATTGTGTTGAGAGAGAGGGGACTCTTTATCAGAGATTCGACTTTAATAAGTTATGTAACTTTGAATAAATAATTTTTCCTTTCTATGCCTCTGACTTGTCCCCCACAGGTGGGCTTGAATGAAATGAATGAGATGATCTCTAAGGTCTCATTCAGATACTGTTATTTGACATGATGGCAGATTATTATTCTTATATTAATGGCCCAGTGCGTGAAATTCATGCACATTAAAAGGAAATTAATTAGAGAAATATTTTAATATTGCTATTTGCCCTTTCTCTATAATAGAAGTGTCAGAGATGAAAGAAAATTAGTAAAATGTATATGAAAATTTCCTCCTATCAGACTCTGGGGTGTGCCCTGGAACACAGAGTCAAGTACCTGCCCACCCATGTGCACCTCAAAGTCACAGGAGACCCAGTCCCGGGCTGCCCCACCCCTGTTAAGTCCTGCTGGGTATGTGTGGGTGTGGGGGGCGCAGCCTCTGGTCCCTTGGCTGGTGCTAGGGTGGGGAGTGCAGCCCCAGGTCCCCTGTCTGGAGCGAGGATATGATGGTGGGAGGGTACAAGGGTGCAAGGGCATGAGGGCGTGACAACATTTGCATATTAGCTCTTTATTATATTGGATATTTGCTGTTTCTTCTTGTGAAAGCTTGATGATTCCCCCTCCTGTGCGGTCAGGCTTAGCCACGTGACTCATGGTGTCCTTTCCTGTGGGAAGGTTATACCTCCCAGCTCAGTGATGTCAGGAGTTGCCAGGTTACACGCATTGGCCACAGGAGTGTAAACGGAAGTTGTGTGCCATTTGTGGCCAGAAGCTCTAAGAAGAGACATCCTATGTCCTGCTCTCTCTTTTCCCTCTGTTACAACAGTGACAAAGTTCCACATAGAGGCTACTTTGTACCCAGACCACGAAGGGAAGGGGATGTGGAGCACACATTAATCACCAGTTGACAAATAAAGTAAGAACATTTTTGTTGTTGTAAATGCTGTAAATCCCTGAGAGATTGGGATTTTTATTATTGTAGTATAAGTAAGCAAAAGATTTGTATGCAAACTCATCAATAATTGCGTATTAGTTTCTATCCTATTTAGTAAAAGAGTAATATGCAAATTAACAACCCTGACACCCTTGCTCCTTCACTCCGTCAGAAAGATGGCTGCAGCCATGGAGCTGGAGCCAGTAGGAGGCTTGCACTGCCCCCAGCGATGGAGAAAGCCAAGCTCCCCACTTGCCCTGGCTGGCCCTGAGCGCCACTCAAGGCTACAAAGTTACAATTATAGAAGATAAATAAATCCCAGATATCTGCTTCCAGCCCTTGGGTATGACCAGACTGAAAATTGCCATCATCCCCTCACTCAGGCTGGCCAGGCAGCCCAGTAGGGCCCCCACCATGAAGGGGATGTGACCAGCCTGCAAACAGCCATCAGTCCCTCACCTAGGCTTGCCAGTGGGGACCCCAACCCTGAAAGGGGTGTGGCCAGCCTGCAAACAGCCCTCAGCCCCTCACCCAGGCTGGCTAGGCACCCCAGCAGGACCCTCCACCCTGATCCAGGACACCCTTCAGGGCAAACCAGCCGGCCCCCACTTGTGCACCAGGCCTCTATCCTATATAATAAAGGGTAATATGCAAATGGACCCTAACAGCAGAATGATTGGGAATGACTGGTCACTATGATACATACTGACCACCAGGGAGTAGACACTCAATACAGGAGCTGCCCTCTGGTGGTCAGTGCTCTCTCACAGGGGAAGCTCTGCTCAGTCACAAGCCAGGCTGCCAGCTGCCAGCACAGCGGTAGTGGTGAGAGACTCTCCTGCCTCCTCAGCAGCTCTAAGGATGTCTAACTGAAGCTTAGACCTGCTCTCCTCTGCCAAGTGGACATCCCCTGAGGGCTTCCGGGCTGCCAGAGGGATGTCTGACTGCCAGCTTAGGCCCAATCCCCTGAGGAACGGGCCTAAGCCAGCAGGTGGACATAACCTGAGGGTTCCTAGACTGTAAGAGGGCACAGGCCAGGCTGAGGGACCCCCCCTGAGTGCACAAATTTTTGTGCACTGGGCCTCTAGTATTTAATATAAAACTCATAAAGGCAATGCATATGCATATGTATCTGTGCATACGCTTATAGTAAACATTAAGGAAATGAATTATAATTTTAAAAATACAACAAAAGTATAACATTTACATTAAGGAAATTGACCTATATATCTACTCGGAACATTCCTTGAAGTTTCTACTTTGAATCCTTGAATGGCCCTTCCTAGTCAAAATGAATATTTTTCAAAAGCAATTCTTCATTACTCAGATATTACATATATACTCTGTATGGTAATTTCCTTTAGAGATTCAATATTTTCAAAGTTGAACTGAAGAGTTAGTCTTCTCCTGAAGCAATATGATTTCCTGACTCTGTTATTTTCATTTTAAGGCTGGTTAAAGGAGCTGAAAAGTATTAAAGCTTGCCAACACTTCATTTTCGGCACAAGTATATTGACTGATATTTCTCCTTGCTTCCCACAGCAGAGGGGACCCAAAAGTCCATTGTCTGTGGCAATGACTTGCCTTCATGACTTGTATCTTCAATATCATCAAGGTGACCTTTGCAGCAGTTTCACTGCTTTATGTACTTCTACTTCATTTGCTCACTAGCTCTTTAATTTTTGAAACCAATATGTCTTTAATATTTTCTGAAGGGCAGCTACACGAGGTTTAGAGATTTGCAGTGTTTTACATTCACATCTGACTTATCACATTCTTTCAAAATTAGCATGTGGGGAGGAGGTCTCTCTCTGGTGCAGGCCCACACCTTTCTTCTCTCAGGTGTATATCTTTACCTTTCTCTCCTGAATTCTAAGTGTCCCCACAAGACTTGCATCTAAGGGATGAACCTGCAACTAGGAGACTAACAGGCAGTGAGTGGCAGCTTGTCCAGGGCTTACTCCCTCAGCCTATCTCCAAGGCCCCCTTTTCTCTGACTTCCAGTGAACCAGCAGCAGCCCCAGCATGGCTCACTTCTTTCCTGTAACATTTCTAGAGAGCCAATGCAGGGCACAGCCTAGCTCTCTCCTGTTGCCTCTTCTATCCCAGACTTTTCAGGGAGCTAGAAACAGCCCCACCTCGGCTCACTTCTTTCACTGCTACTTTTACATCTCAGTGAGTCCATGCAGCCCAGTATGGCTCACTCCTTTACTATCAAGTTTCTAGACAGCCAGAGCAGAGCACTGTTTTGGCTCTTTTCTGTTGCTTTTTCTACCCTAAGCCCTTCCTTTGTCCTCAATATTAATAAATCTACTCTCAAAATCACCTGGACTCATTATGAAATCTTTCCTGCACAAAGACAAGAAGCCACACAGTACAAGATATCCCGAGGCAAACCTGCTCCGGGCCCGGGCCCTTTCCAGTGACACTATTTCAGCTGTGTGTGTGTGTGCCATGTTCTACTTATCAGTTGATGGACATTTGGGTTGTGTTTATTTTCAGCTATTATGAATAATTGTACTAAGAACTTGTTGTCACTCTTCAAAAGCAGGATGGGCAACCAACCAAAATTTAGGTTGACTGTTGCCACATATGCACCATGAAGGTATGACATTCATTAATTGTACATATGAAGGTTTATTGTGGACTCTCAATACTTTTCCACTGATATATGATTATTCTATGCCAATACCACAGCATCTTGATGATCGTAGCTTTGTAGACATTTTTGAGATCAGAAAGTGTGAATCCTTCAAATGGATTCCATTTATTTATTTATTTATTTATTTATTTATTTATTTATTTATTTATTTATTATTTTCTTCTGGTAATCCTCTCCTGAGAATATTTTTTCTATTGATTTTTAGAGAGAGTGGAAGGGAGGGAGGGAGGGAAGGGAGAAAGAAAAGAAAAAACAGTGATGTGAGAGAGACACATTGGTTTGTTGCCTTTTGCAAGTGCCCTAAGCAGGGCCAGGGATCAAATCTGCAACCCAGCTAAATGAGCTTGATGGGAACAGAACCTGCAACCCTTTTTTGCCTGAGCCAACACCCTAACCACTGGGCCACATCATCCATGGTTGATTCTTATTTTTCAAGATAATTTTACATGTAAATTTAGAATAAGATTATTCATTTATGCAAAACTGATAGCTGGGATTTTGCCAGGGATTATATTGAATCTCTAGATTAATTTATGGAGTGTTGCCATTTTGACAATTACATCTTGCAAACCATGAACATAGGGTATCTTTCCACATATTTAGGTCTTTAATTTCTGTCAGTACAGTCCCCTGGTTTTGGCAGAGCTCTCTTTGACAATCTCTTTCCCTCCTCTCTCTGTTATACCATCTGCCCCTTTTGGTGGCACACCCAATTGCTAGGTTCCTTAAATTGCCTGCTATTGCTCTATTGTTTTTGACAATGATTAGGGACAAAAATAGCTCCATTGTAAAACAGAAAAAAATGGCATGTGTTTCTCTGCTTCTGTGTTCAAGGCTAAGTATTCCTGAATGACATTACATACAACTTGTGGGTTTTTTTGGTTTATTGACATCACTCACCTGAGATACAATTCACTTATTTAAAGTGTATAATTC
>PVJC01035895.1:0-17928 GCA_004026665.1 Murina feae | reverse complement strand
AGATGAGATAGATAGATAGATAGATATAGATAGATGATAGATAGATGATAGATATAGATATAGATATATATAAATAGATAGATAGATAGATAGATGATAGATAGATAGATAGATAGATAGATAGATAGATAGATAGATATAGGCAGAGATAGATAGATAGATAGATAGATAGATAGATAGATAGAGATAAAGATATGTGACCTTAATAAGTTATTTATTAATTAAGGTCATGTGTATATCTTTATTTCTTTTTTTGGAAAAAATGATGTTGATTACAGGATGAAGAACTCTTAAACTTTAGTAAAAGGATTTATACTGCTTACCATCTTTGATTGGACAACCTTAAAAGAGACTACATGTAAATAATAAATATTATCACAAGTTAGAATCTAATAAGCCATGTATATCCCTCACCTCTATTGAACCACAGATACAAATTCAAGATTCATTTACAAGAAAGAGAACTGAAAGAAGAGTTGGGATTTCATGTGTGAATTTACATACAGTCTACATGAAGCCAAATAAATTTGCTAACATTTTGTCATTTGGTTCTTTAATTTACTTTTATCTAGGTTAGAGCTCATTGTATTACTTTTCTGTTTTTAACTGATCCTAGTTTAGCAAAACCTAAATTTTAAAGGGATGTCCTACTTACTTTCTTTTTATTTCATTATGAAGAAGTTAGAAAATTCAGCCTAGACCTTTTCCCAAAGGTGAGTCATTAAAAAGCTGGATATGGTCCAAAAATGTATCATTTGTTTTTATGGCTCATTTATAGCCCTTCAAAATATTTGTGATCTCTTTAAACATTTTGGTATTGACAATCTTTTGTATTTTAACTATTAAGAGAATTACACGTGGTAATTATATGTATAATTAGGGGCCCAGTGCACGAAATTCGTGCATGGTGGGAGGGTGGGGGTCCCTCAGCCCAGCCTGTCTCCTCTCACAGTCTGGAACCCCTCAGTGGATGTCCTATGATGGCCACAATCTGGCAGGCGCCTTTTGTGTGTGTGTGTGTATGTGTGTGTGTGTGACCACTGGGGACCTGCCCCCAGCCTCATCTGAGGCTCAGAGCAGTCCTCCTGTGTGTGTCTATCTGCTGGGGGCCTGCCCCCAGGCTTGGAGCAGGCACGCCCTCTATGTTGATCTCTCAGACTCTTGCCCTCCCCTGCATGTTGTTCTCTTTTTTGAGCGTGGCCAGGGCTGGGTGCGGCCTGCCTCCCAAGCTTGCCTACTGCCCATCTTCCTCCAGCCACCAGAAAGCAGGGAAAACCCCCCTCGTGGTCAGGCCAGCCTTTTCCTGCTCCCTGATCCCCAGAAGGGACCAGGAGAGCTGCGAAGCAGGCCGCCGGCCCCCACCACCTCTTTCCCACTCCCCGGTCCCCCGCTGCCTTTCTTTCCTGCTCCCTGCTGCCTTGCTTTCATGCTCTCCGGTCCCTGGGGACCGGGGAGCAGCCAAGTGCCCCCTGGCCAGTCACTCCATGGCTGCCAGCCGCCATCTTGGCTGGGTTAATTTGTATACAGCCACTCTGATAAGCTGGTGAGCATGGCTTAGGTGTCCCGGAGAAATGGTCAATTTCAATATTATGCTTTTATTAGAGTAGATGATCATGCATTTAAAATATTTACCGTTAATTTTAAGGTAGATATATCATTAATTTGTGTTTACACAATTTTTATTTTGTTCACATATTCCTCTTTCTTCCTAAATGGTAATTTGCTACATGTTTGTGAGGAAAGAAACTGAAATCTTCAGGTAGAAAATTTCACATTGGACTTCTTTTGAATTCTTTGTATAATTCTCCTACCATTTTAGATGTTTCCTCTTCTTAGTTTAAAATAATATGGAGCTGAAAGTCTAAGAGTCAGTATGTGAAACACATTTTAAGTTAAATTATCTTACTGAATATCATTATTGAATTGGTGTTTTTCTTTTTCTGATATAATTTTTAAAAGCATTCCTATCTCTTTTGACTGAAATAGCTAACAAACACTATTACTGCTTTTATATTTCCCCTGCATTTCTTAATTGGTTCTCTACAGGTTGGTTCTTTTTCCTTATGTACTTTCATGTTGAGCACTTTATTTTTAACTTCTTTTTTTTGAAAAAAATTGTATTTTATAAAGTCATTTGTTTTTGTGTTCTTATGAAACACGGGACCTATCTCACTTCTGTATGTTATATATTTTATTTTAAAAGACACAATGAAAACTTTAAGATATTTTAAAATGTATAACTAAAAAAATGTATCCTATTTATTTAATGTCTTGCATAAAATACTTGCAATAGAGCATTAAGAAAAAATAACTACAGAGTTTGTCTAAACACACATAATTTGTTTTGCATAGAAAAAAGCAACAAATTTAGATGCAATCAGTAATTATGTGGAAATCATTCAAGGATAATTCTTGACTTAAAAATTATCTTTAGTCTGATGTTTTCTTTTTGTTTATTATAACTTGGAAAGATAGCAATTATACACAATTACATGCAATAGAAGCAAAAGTCAATTAAACTCAGAGGATTTATTCCAGTGGTGATTTGTTTTTACTTTAAATCATCACTCACAACTATACAGTTAAATTTTTTACTAGAGAAAATTTAAATTTTATTTGAATTTAAATTAGGGAGATATTACATATGAAATATATTGTTAGCTTTGCAAAAATTAGTTTTAAAATACAGTAATAGAAGACTGATAACATTACTTTCTTTTAAATTGTGTAATTCAATGTAATATAAAGTACATTTAAAAGTTGAGAGTTAAAAATATCAGGTTGTTAAGAATCCAAATGCTGAAAAAGAGTAAAATTGCCATAAAAAGGGTTTTAAACACAACCATGAATTCTGCTTGTAGTATTAGAGCACTTTACTTTATGTCATGATGTTTTATTTGGCAGCAAGTTGTAGATTTAAAATATCTATATTATAGTGAATATTAAGTATATTTTTAAATTTTGGAATAAAACATGTAGCACAGTGAACATCCTTCTAAATACTATTTTAAAATTTAGTAGAGTTTTGATTCATCATCATTCTCATGGAGCACTTCACATAAATAAATGGTTATATGTTTTATTATTTTCTCAAGATAAATGAGATTAATTTAAATTAGTTTGTTGCTTGTTTGCTGCACATTTTCAAAAATATTAGTGTCTGCCATCTCCTAAGGAACTATTTGTAATGCAGCTCCTCATCAGTGTCTGTTGGGTCAAAAAGGGGTAGCATTATTATAACTATTTACCCAGTTCCCCTGAATACCCCTAATGGTGTGTTAGAGTCCCACTATTACACATTTTTGTGGAAATCTATATATATTACACAAAGTCATTCAAAAGAACTTTGTGATGTCTGATATTATTTGAAAAGGAATACTTTTGAAAAAAGTTATAATTTCTAAATATAGTGAAATGCATGTGGCAGGAGGAAATAAGTGGACCATATCTATTTGACTCTGGCATTTTTTTCAGTTTAATTTGGGTAAGAATATTACCTTATTATAAAATATTATGACACAACTAACTCTTTAAACTACTTTATGCTGCAATTAGTCCTACAGAGCACTGGTGACTATGATCAATATTAGTGGTGACTTTGAATCACCCACAATATACATTTTAATATGTAAAGTTAAGAGGTAGTATAGTCAGGGGAAATTGGTTATTGTTTGTATTGTCTTTTTGTCTCTGCTTTATTATTTTCTGAGTATTATTCTCTTTAGATTTATGAAAAATTACTCATTTTATTGGCTGATTCTTAAAAATATAGAGAAAGTATCAAATAGTAATGTTGGTGATGCTATGTCAAATTTAATGCACCATGTCTTACAGTAAAAACTCATTTATATAGAGAGAGAACACAAGATGGTGATGTAGGTAAATGCCAGTACTTGTTGTCCCCCCCCCCCCAACAACATTAAAATTACAACTAAAATACAGAACAACCATTATTCAGAAGCTGGCTGAATGGAAGTCCTGTAACTAGAGAAGTATAGGAGAAAGTACATTGAGATTAGTAGGAGGGCTGAGGCACACAACAGGCTGGTCCAACACCCACCCATGGCACTTTTTTTCAATTTGGAGGAATATGTCTACTGCAGAGGCCTCCTGTGTCAAGCAAGAGGTCCCAGACCCACACCAGACCCACTTTGGACTGTAAAAACCAGCAAGAATGTGGCTGAGAGACAAGGAGGCTGCTGAAGACTCAGGCAGTCCCTCTTAAGGGGCTGATGCACAAACTTACAAGGCCCTACCCCCTCTGAAGTCCAGCACTGGGCAGAGGCATTGGAGAATCATGGACATATGGGGAGGAAGTGGATTATCTGGCATTGGTCAGGAACTTGGGGTGGCTTTCTCCCAGACAGCTGTGCTCCTAGGGATATTGTTCTTGTTCTGGGACCTCACCCATCCAAGAGCTGACTGGCAGCCGAATCTGAGTTTCCATCAGCATGGATCACACTACTCACTCCATCCTGATGTTTCCCTGAGACCCTGTCACATCCAACTTGCAGTCCCCTCCCTCACAACATCCCCACACCCCCACCCACAAGCTGTTTGCAGTGGCTTTTCTGTAGAAATGGCTTGTCCTGGCTCAGGCTTCTGACTTTTCTAAAATCTCATTAACAAGTGGCAGCTGGTGCCCCATACCTATCAGAAAGATGCCCAAGACCTGGCACTAGCACTAGCCTGCCTTGCCTCACAGCTGGGCCTCGCTGGGTACTTCCAAGCCCAACACAAATAGCAGCCATCTGCAAATTGCTCTGTAACTCCTGCCAGGTGGCCCAGGCAGCGGATGACTTTGCACATCCCAGGAGACCCCAGACTCAATACACCTGGTAGATACCTTCAGATCATACCAGATTACAATTCTATACATCCATAAGTGACACACTCAAGGGGCATTCTCAGTGAGCAGCAAAGCCACACTGAAGCAAGTCCTGCTCCATAGGGCTGTCTCCTGTGCAGCAATTCTTCCACTGTAGTTTTAGCTGGTCTTCACAGCCACTTGGCTTGGAGGGCAATTCCTCCCTGTGATGCCAATAGCAATCAAGGTTCAATTACAACAAGACTGTGCACACAATCTACAAAGGGGTGCACCTAGAGTGTGCAGCTCAAGTGACTAGGCAGGCTGAGCTCCTGGACCCTAAAGGACACCTACTAAACAAGGACACTCTACCAATTCCAGGAGACATTGCAGCTCTATGTAATACACAGAAACAAACACAGGGAAGCAGCCAAAATGCAGAGACAAATTCAAATGTCACAAATGAAAGAAGGAATTGCCAAAAAAAGAACTGAATAAAATGGAAGCAACAAACTGCTAGATACAGAATTAAAAACACTGGTTATAAGGCTGCTCAAGGACCTTAATGAGAGCTTCAAGGGACTTTCTGAGACTTTCAAGGATCTTAGTGAGAATTTCAAAGACATAAAAAGGGACTAGTAAAAAATTAAGCAAACACTAACTGAAATAAAGAATAATCTAAAAGGATTCAACAGTATAGTAGAAGATTCCAAGAGTCAAATCAACAATTTGGAATAAGAGAAAGCAAAAACCACCCAATCAGAAGAGCAAAAAAGAAAAAAAAAATAATCCATAAATATGAACATAGTGTAAGAAGTCTATGGAACAACTTCAAGCATACCAATATTCACAATGTGGGAGTGCCAGAAGGAGAAAAGAGAGAGCAAGGTATTGAAAACTTATAGGAAGAAATAGTGACTGATAACTTCCCCTAACTGGTGAAAGAAATAAACTTAACAAGTCCAGGAGGTGCAGAGAGTCTCAAATAAAAGAAACCCAAAGAGGCCCACACCCAGACACATCATAATTAAATGCCAAGGGTAAAAGTCAAAGATAGAATCTTAAAAGCTACAAGTATACCTGGCCACTGTGGCTCAGTGGCTGAGTGTCCACCCATGAGCAGGATTCAATTCCTGGTCAGCACACATGCCCATGTTGCAGACTCTATCCCCAGTAAGGGAATGTCTGTCAATGATTCTCTCTCATCAGCGATGTTTCTATCCCTCTCTCCCTCACCCTTCCTCTCTGAAGAATATATATATATATACACACACATGTACACACACATACACTAGAGGCCCAGTGCACAAAAATTTGTGCACTCAGGGCAGTTCCTCAGCCTGGCCTGTGCCCTCTCACAGTCTGGGACCCCTTGGGGGATGTCTACTGGCTGGAGTGCCTGTCCAGTCTGGGTGAGGGACTGATGGCTGTTTGCAGACTGACCAAGCCCCCCAGTGGGGACCCTCACCCCATGGGGGTGTGGTCAGCCTGGGTGAGGGCTGAGGGCCATTTCCAGACTGCCCATAGTCGCTTCAGGGTTCAGGCTACTGGGGTGCCTGGCCAGCCTAGGTGAAGGGCTAAGGGCCATTTTCAGGCTGCCCACAGGTCCCATTGACACAACATCCCAGCAAGGTTGCAAGGAATCAGATTTCTGGGGTTTATTTATCTTCTATAATTGAAACTTTGTTGCCTTGAGCAGAGGTCTGGCCGGCTTAGGCAGGCAGTTTCAACTCCATCACTGGTGCAACAGAAGCCTCCTCTGTGCTCTAGCTCTATGGCTGCTGGGCACCATCTTGGCTGGGTTAATTTGCATACAGCCACTCTGATTGGCTGGTGGGCGTGGCTGTGAGCAGAGGCTCAGCCAGCCTAGGCAGGCAGTTGCAACAGAAGCCACCTTTGGTTTGCTCTAGCTCTATACCTGCTGGCCTCCATGTTGGCTGGGTTAATTTGCATACAGCCACTCTGATTGGCTGGGGGTGTGGCTTGGTTGGAGGGCATGGCTTAGGTGTCTTGGGTGATGGTGAATTTGCATATCACTCTTTTATTAGATTAGATATACATATACATACTAGGGGGGCCCAGTGCACAAAAATTTGTGCACTTGTGGGGGGGTCCCTCAGCCCAGCCTGTGCCATCTCACAGTCTGGGACCCCTCAGGGGATGTCCACCTGCTGACATGCCTGGCCAGCCTGGGTGAGGGGCTGAGGGACGTTTTCAGGTTGGCCAAACCTTTTTTAGTCCATGCACTGGGAACCCATCCAGAGGCCCCATGGGGAACAAAATGCCTGCCTCAGAGCCAGCCCCATAGTCTGGCCTCAGCAGCTCTAAGAACTCCAGGGTCTTGGGGACCTTGTCCAGGTCGCACAAGTTCATGCCAGAACCCGACAGGCCACACCCATCAGCACACAGAGGCCGCCCTCGCCACCGCATGCCCCATCCCTGCCTCTGGCCCCACCCCCACCACTGTCCAAGCTGCCACCCATCCCGCCCTTGCCATCTGCCCCACCCCCACTGCCGCCCCGCCCCTGTTGCCGCCTGCACCGTCTCCATCTTGGCTGGGTTAATTTGCATTCAGTCACTCTGATTTGCTGGTAGCGTGGCTTGGGTGTGGCTTAGGTGTCTCAGAGAGCTATTACTCTTTTATTAGAATATATATATATATATATATATATATATATATATATATATATAATAAAGTCAATCCTAACTAATAAAAGCGAAATATTAAAATTAACTGTTTCTTCGGGATGCTTAAGACACGTCCACCAGCCAATCAGAGTGGCTGTATGCAAATTAACCTAGCCAAGATGGGGGAGGCCGCAGCCCCAGTGTGTGGCTTCTCCTGGGCTGTGGCCTCCGCCATCTTGCGAGCCTCCGTCCTGGGAAGGCATCCAGCAAAATGAGCCCGCCAATGCCTTCCCAGGCAGAAGCCTTGGGGGACAGGACCAGCCGACAGACCTCGAGGCCTCCTCCTGGAAGGCCATGGGGTGGCCAGCGCCACCCTATCGCTTCCTAGGCTGATGGCCCAGAGGGTCAGTGGGAGTTGTGGCCAGCCTGAAAACTGCCACACCCCCTGGGGAGAGGATCTCCACTGGGGAGCTTGGCCAGCCCCCACCCAGTGCACAATTTTTTGTGCACCGGGCCCCTGGTGTATATATAAAGCAGCACAAGAAAAGCAGTTAATTACCTACAAGGGAGCACCCATAGGACTGCCAGCAGATTTATCAGGAGAAATTTTGCAGGCCAGAAGGGAGTCATAATAAACATGCAAAATGATAAATATCAAGGACATACAACCAAGATTACTCTACCCAGCAAAGCTATCATTTAGAATTGAAGGTCAGATAAAGAGCTTCATAGACAGGATAAAGCTAAAGGAGTTCATCACCACCAAACCAGTTTCTCTCTCTCTCTCTCGCCTTCCCTCTCTCTCTTAAATCAATAAACATAACATCAGGTGAGGATTAAAGTGAAAAATAACCTTAGCTGGTTTGACTCAGTGGATAGATAGATGGCCTGCAGACTGAAGGGTCTCAGATTGATTCCAATAAAGGGCACACGCCTGAGCTGTGGGCTTGATCTTGAGTGGGGGGTGTACAGGAGGCAGCCAATGGATGGTTTTCTCACATCATTGATAAAAATATATATGTTTTATGATGGGAAGAGAATCTTAATAGAAACTTCTTCAAAAGAAGATGTATAAATGGACCATAAACATATGTAAAGATGTTCAATATCACTAATCATCAGATAAATGAAAATTAAAACTACAATGAGATATCACTTCACATTTGTCATAATAGCTATCATCAATAAATCAACAAACAAGTGCTAGCAAAGATGTAATGAAAAAGGAACCCTTGTGGGAATGCAGATTGGTGCAGCCATTTTGAAAAACAGTAAGGAGTTTCCTCAAAGAATTAAAAATGGAACTGTCTAATGATCCAGTGATTGCACTCCTGGGTATATGTCCAAAGAAACCCAAAATTCTAAGTTGAATAAACATGTATTTTAGATATCCCACTTAAAGATAGAATTTTCCTGTTTCTTTTTAAATTTTATTAATATTTTACTATGTTCCAGTAAATTTCATAGTGTTCTGTATAGCCATTGTCATCTTCATTATTTTTACTTAGTTGACCTCAAGATTAAATATTATTATATTGTAATATATGATATTAAATCGAATAATACATAATTATTTGAAACAGCCAAATTATGCAGGTATTGTGCCGGCTTATAGAATGATAAACTAAAGAGAGTAAATACATACTCATATTACAGAGTAGAGAAGTGTCAGAGCTGTATTTTAAACCCAAATTTCTGAAAACCCAATATCTAAGCATTTGACATCATCCTTTATTGATTCTCTGTATATTTAATTTTTAAATAGTCATTTTAAGTATTTTATGCATATATTTAAATACACACAATATTTGTTTGTATACATATGTACATAGATATAATATATAAATGTTATTATCTTACACTCTCCTAACTTATAATTATTTTCTCTTGCCTATCCAAATATCTATGCCATTTATTTTATTCTTCTTTAAATTCCAATGACTACACTTTCAGAAATGTTGAAAAAAAATAGTGGTGATACTAAATTCCTTATCTAGATTCTCACTATAATAAGAATGTTCTCAATATTTCACTATTAATAATAGTACCTGTGCTGACATGTTTGCATGTGTCCTATTATGCTGATTGCTTTTTATCAGAAATAAATATAAATTATTTTCAAATAATTTATATTTCTTTCCCTGCATATACTAAGATATTTATAAATTTAGTACATTGTCTACATTTGAAATATCATTGCATTCCTGGATAATAAGGAATAATAAAGAAGTAATATTGAAATTGACCATTTCTATGGGATGCCTAAGCCATGCCCACCAGCCAATCAGAGTGGCTGTATGCAAATTAACCCAGCCAAGATGGAGGCCGGCAGTCACGGAGCTAGAGTAAATAGGCGACTTCTGTTGCACCAGGAGTAAACTGCCTGCCTAGGCTGGCTGGGCCTCTCTCTGCTCATGCAACATAGTTGCAACATTGTTTCAATTATAGAAGCCATGAATCTGAAGCCAACAGGAGGCTTCGTTACCTGCCTAGGCCTAGCTTAAAGCAACAGTGTATCAATTATAGAAGATAAATAAACCCCAGAAACCTGCTTCCAGCCAGCCTTGCTGGGATGTTGGGTCAATGGGAGCTGTGGGCAGCCTGAAAGCCTGAAAATGCCCCTCAGCCTGTCACCAAGGCTGCCCAGGCACCTCAGTAGGGACCTGAACCCTGAAGGGACTATGGGCAGCCTGAAAACAGCCCTCAGACCCTCACCCAGGCTGGCCACACCCCAATGGGGTAAGGGTCCATACTAGGGGCTTGGCCAGCCTGCAAACAGCCATCAGCCCCTCACCCAGGCTGGCCAGGCACGCCAGCAGGTGGACATCCCCTGAGGGTTCCCAGACTGCAAGAGGGCACAGGCTGGGCTGAGGACACCCCGAGTGCACAAATTTTTGTGTACCAGGCCCCTAGTATTCTATATAATTATGAAATTTTATTATATTGATCCTTCTTATTTGTGATTTCTATTTATAATGCTTGAATCCACTTTTGTGTTAAAGTGTTATATGCTATCTATTTATTTTCATGTGCTCTTTATCAGTATTCAGCCACAACTTTATGGAGATTTTAAAAATATGGAAAGATATTTATTGTATCATGTGGAGTAATGTAAGTGGCAGATGGGTCACCTTTACATTTCTACTTTTTAACTCATATTTTGTGTTATTATTTTCATTAAGTTCCCTTGTGATTAGTTTATTTTGTTGAGATTTTTTAAAGTTTAACCTTTTTAAGTTGTTTTTAATGCTTTTGCTAGTATAATCCATTCATAACATATTTGATATATTTAATTATTTCTTTTTCTAATTTATTTCTTATTCATTCCTTTTTTTTTTTACTCTTTACTCAAGGATAAATTTTTATTGATTTTACAGAGAGAGAGTGAGAGAGAGAGACATCAATGTGAGAGGAATATTGATCAGTTGCCTCCCATATGCACCTGACCATAGATTAAACCCACAATCTGCGTATGTGCCCGTGACCTTTCATTGTACAGGACGATGCTCCAACCAACTGCACCACACCATCCAGGGCTCTTATTTGTTCTTTAATTAAACTTTTACTTTAATTTATTCAGGTTTAGAAATGAATGTTTCTAAGCCTATGAATCTTCCTCTGAGTACATATTTGTTTTATAGTGCTACATTTAATTTTCTATGGTCTCAGTATTATTATAGTCTAGACTCTAGACCAAGGAATGGCAAATTGGGGCCAGGAACTAAATGATGTCCATTGACTATTTTTGTAAATAAAATGTAATTGGAACACAGGATATCCATTTGTTTATGTATTATCTCTGACTACTTCCGTGCTGCAACGGCAGAGTTGTGTCACATACATCACCAAGCCTAAGTTATCTCATATACATATACCCCTATATGGGATGTAGAAGAAAAATTGGGTGAGCCAGAGTGTGACGTTGTCTATGAAGGGCTTCGGTCTTATTCTACTAGCAGACCCGGAACATAGATTGCATGGCCAGTTTGGTCCTACACCTTACACTTTTTACATCCTGTTTGCACAGAAACCGAATGCAAGCCAACGTGCGAACACAGAGCCTTCTTATGTCTTTCTTGATCATGCGCACAGCCTGGGCGTCCACCTGAATTTCTAGTTTCCTGAGAAAATGTTGGAGACTTTAAAAGACCTCACTTCCTAATTATATGTTCCCAACCTTTCCCCTCAAGATTTTGGTTAGTCTTTGCTTGTCTCAACTGTTATTAATTGTTCTAGGCAGCAGCAACAAATACGGTTGCTTGTAACTCTTTGTTTTTTAAATCAAATGTCAATTAAGTAGCACCATTAACCCTTGAAGAGTTTGAGTTAGGTAAGATAAAATCAAACCCCTTGAGGATTTTCTCTATGAAAACACCAGACAGGTTAAAATAAACAATCACACTTTCTTGTGTGTAAATTGCATCTGTTCTACTGTTTTCCATACTGGTACCTGTATCAGAAATTAGAGCTATTTTCTTCAAGGCCACCACTTTTGCTGGGAGAGGGAGATGGACCAACCTGTGTGCTAAGATGCACCAAAGCTCACTGATTTGACTGAGATAGAGATACTTTTTCTTGATTAATCATCAATAGGGTTTTGATTAGTATCAATTTTTGTGAAATAATTTTTCTGAAAGTTTTTTAGTTTTTTTGTTTTGTTTTGTTTTTGCTTTTATGGAGAGACAAATTTTGGGTGTTCCTTACTCTATCATTCTCTATGACGTCAATCCTGTCTTTTACTTTGAGAGAGGTGAATGATTACTAGAGAATCATAAGGTTTGATTTGCTACAAACTTTTTTTTCTGGTATTTTTTTAAATTAAATTTATTGGGGTGACTCTTATTAATAAAATTATGTAGGTTTCAAGTGTACAATGCTATGATACATCATCTGTACGTTACCTTGTATGCCCATCACCCGAGTCAAAACTTTTTCCATCACAATATAATTGACCCCCTTTACTGTTTATTACTCACCACCCTTCGCTCTGGCTACTTTGGTCTTAAAGAGGATTGAGTGAATTTGACCCCAAAGGCAAGGGAAGTAAATGCAGAACAATAAATGAATGGGACTATATAAAACTAAAAAGCTTCTGAACAGAAAAATAAACTGCTAACAAAGCGAAAAGGTAACCAACCAAATGATAGAAGACATTTGCAAATAGCCACTTCAAAAAAGGGTTAATATCCAAAATATATAAAGAACTCATACAACTCGACACCAGACAAAGGGTCCAATTGAAAAAAAAGCAGAGGCCCTGGTTATTTCTTAAGAAGCTTTCCTAGCAGACTTATTACTCTAATTCATTGTGCCTAGTGTGTATATTAAAGAATATGTTAGAAAATCCTCAAATTAGTTATTTTTAATTCTTACATACAGAATATTTTATTTTAATAGATTTGCTATTATGAAGTTTCTTAATCAGAAATTTAGAGGTTTTATGCTAAACTGTCTAGGTAGTTTGAATATCACTTTTGATGGTTAATTTTTTCCGCCTTTATTGATTAAGATATTACAAATGGGACCTTATCCCCCCAAATGTCCACTCATCCACCCACTCCAGCCCTCACCCTCACCCCCTGTTGTCCACATACATCGCTTATGCTTATATGCATGCATACACGTCCTTTGGTTGATCTCTCCCCTTCATCCCCACCCTTCCCTACCTTCCCTCTGAGTTTTGAGCATCTGATCGATGCTTCTCTGTCCCTATATCAGTTTTTGTTCATTGGTTTATGTTGTTCATTATAATCCACAAATGAGTGAGACCATGTGATATTTATCTTTCTCTGACTGACTTATTTCACTTACCATAATACTCTCCAGCTTGATGGTTAATTTTATGTGGTCAACTTGACTATATCATGGGATACTCTGATATTTGGTAAATATTTCTTGGTGTGTCTGTGTAGGTGTTTCTGGCTAAAATTAGCATTTGATTTGGTTAACTTGGTAAAACAGTTAACCTTCCCCTATGTGAGTGGGCACCATCCCATCTATTGAGGGTCTAAACAGAACAAAAAGTCAGAGAAAAAAAGAATTTCCCTCTTCTTGCCTGATTGGTTGAACTGGAACATCGAACTTTTCCTGCAGTCAGTATTCCTGGTTCTCAGGTCTTAGATTCAGATTGGAGGCTGCGTGATTAGCTCTGCTATTTATCAAGCCTTCTGATTTAGAATAAGCTAGAGTATTGGTGTTTGGGGTCTCCAACTTACAGATGGTAGATCCTAGGGATATCTTGGCCTTTAAATTGAGAAAGCCAATTCCCTATAACAAATTTCTTCATATATATATTAGAGGCCTGGTGCACAAAAATTTATGTGTACTTGGGAGAGGGCGGGTCCCTCAGCCATGCCTGGCCTGTACCCTCTCACAATCTGAGACCCCTCGGGAGATGTCCACCTGCTGGCTTTGGCTTAAGCCTGCTCCCGGAGGATCAGGCCTAAGCTGGCAGTCAGACAGCCCTCTGGCAGCCCAGCAGCCCTCGGGGGATGGCCACTTGCCAGCTGAGAGCAGGCCTAAGCTGCAGTCGAACATCCTTAACACTGATGAGGAGGTGGAAGAGTCTTCCACCACCACCGCTGTGCTGGCAGCCAGCAGCCTGGCTTATGGCTGAGCAGAGCTCCCCCTATGGGAGCACACTGGACACCAGGGGGCAGCTCCTTCATTGAGCGTCTGCCCCCTGGTGGTAATTGTGTGTCATAGTGACCAGTCATTCCCAGTGGTTCTGCTGTTAGGGTCAATTTGCATATTACCCTTTTATCATATAGGATTATTATATAGGATAGAGGCCTGGTGCATGGGTGGGGCTGGCTGGTTTGCCCTGAAAGGTGTCCTGGATCAGGATGGGGGTTCTTCTGGGGTGCCTGACCAGCCTAAGTGAGGGGCTGAGGGGTGTTTTCAGGATGGCTACATCTCCTTCAGAGAGGGGATCCTGCTGGAGTGCCTGGCCAGCCTGGGTCAGGGGCTGATGGCTGTTTGCAGGCTGGACACAAACTCTTCAATGTGGGTGTCCCTGCTGGATGCCTGACCAGCTTGGGTGAGGAGCTGATGGCTGTTTGCAGTCTGGCCAAGCCCGCCAACAGGGACCCTCACCCCATGAGGGTGTGGCCATCCTGGGTGAGGGGCTGATGGATGTTTACAGGCTGGCTACAGCCCCCAACAACGCAAGCTCCCAGCGAGGCTTGGTGGAAGCAGGTATCTTGGGTTTATTTATCTTCTATAATTGAAACTTTGTTTCTTTGAGCAGTGGCCACAGCTGGCCTAGGCAGGAGGAAAGCTTTTCTTCCTCTATCGCCTAGGCAACCAACCCTCCTGCTTGCTCCACCTCTGTGGCTGCCAGCTGCCATCTTGGTTGGATTAATTTGCATATAGTTACTCTGATTGTCTGATGGGCGTGGCTTAGGTGTAGCAGAGTGACACCAATTTGCATATTTCTTTTATTAGATTAGATAATATATATATTTGTTTCTCTAGAGAAACCACATTGTGGTTTCATGGTAAGACTATGTTATACATTAAATTTAATTTTGCCTATCAACGTCTAAAGTCTACCAAAAATGTTTTAATATTAGTGATCTCATTTTAGGTTTCCTAAATATAAACCCTGAGAAAAGTATTGGTTGCTAGCAGGTTGCCTAGAAGATAATGCCAGAAAGCATTTTAAGGGACAAATGAGACAAGAAAAGGAAAAAAGCCAAGAGAGTGTATATATGAATAAGATGCTGGTGTGGCAACTGGTGTTCCATCTTGTCAGAAACCTTCTGAATAAGCTAGTGGAGCATGTCTCAAAGTCATACTGGAGTGTAAGATAATTGGAATGTTTATCCACCAAACCCTCATTATTCATACTTTAGAATGTGCCTAGTACATTAATTTCCTGGCATTTCTGAGCTCCTTGCTGTTCAGGTAATGGATACTCTAATGATCCCACTAGATTCTCAGAGAGAATCACTGGAAATGTTCAGCCTATAGGGGAATAGCCTGTTGTTACTAACTTCTGAGAGAGAACAAAGAAAATGGGTGATCCAAAAGACATTTTTAAAGCTTTGATATAATAAGAATAGAAAGATTCAATCTCACAAAAAAGAAATTATACAATCTAACTTTTCATTTGAACAACTTTCCCTCAGTGGTATCTAAATGGTTATCTACAGATTTGATGTATCAAGGAAATTAAAATTATAAGAAACCCTGAAAATATAATTAAAGTTAATTTGATTCTACTTGTAAAACTGGTTCAGGAGCTTTTTTGCGAGTCAATGCTAAAGTTCACCACGTGGGAAGAATGAATACAATTAAAATGTTATTGAGACTTCAATTTAATTACATAACACAAATGCCTTCATCAGATAACACAGAGCTTTCCAGTTGATGTACAAATAATTTTAACATTTCACATTGCTTTACCAATCTAAAGTTGAAGAGACCTTTAATTGCAATATTTTAAGATAGATATTTTATTTTATAGTTAATGCAAAAATATTTATTTTGACCATTGGAATAATTATTATAATCATCATGCTGTTGAAATTTTCAACGTAAGACTATAATACATCTTCTAATAAAGTGATTTTATGTAAATGTGATTCCAAGTAACCTGCCTTCAATAGATAAATTATCTCATAAAGATTAATACCTCATTTCTAAAAGTGGATGTATTTTATCATTTTGTATGCTTGATTCTAATAAGAATGTTTTTTAGACATTTGCATCTCAGTAAAAAAATGGACTTAAATCATACTCTTTCTCTATGAATATCACCTTAGTATATTAAAAACAACTAGAAATTGTAAACTGTAACAAAAATATCAGAAGCGAACATATTCTTTTTCTGATTTTTGCTTTTTTCGGATTTTCGCTTTTTTCAGATTTTCTGCTATGCTCCAGAATGGAGACTCCAGGCCATTGTGTTGTTCATTATAATCCACAAATGAGTGAGATGATGTGATATTTATCTTTCTCTCACTGGCTTATTTCACTTAGCATAATGCTCTCTAGCTCCATCCATGCTGTTGCAAATGGTAAGAGTTCCTTCCTTTTTACTGCATCATAGTATTCCATTGCATAGATGTGTCAATTTTTTAAAAAATATATATTTTATTGATTTTTTACAGACAGGAAGGGAGAGAGGGAGAGAGAGAGAGAGAGAGAGAGAGAGAGAGAGAGAGAGAGAGAGAGAGAGAGAGAAACATCAATGAGAGAGATACATTGATCAGCTGCCTCATGCACACTCCCCACTGGGGATGTGCTCACACCAAGGTACGTGACCTTGACCAGAATCGAACCTGGGACCTTTGAGTTCGCAGACTGATGCTCTATCCATTGAACCAAACCAGTTAGGGTAGTGTCAATTTTTTTTAATCCACTCTTGGGCTGATGGGCAATTAGGCTGATTCCAAATCTTAGCTATGGTAAATTGCACTGCTATGAACATAGGGGTGCATATATCCTTTCTAACTGCAGTTTCTAGCTTCTTGGGATATATTCCTAGAAGTGGGATCACTGGGTTAAATGGGAGTTCCATTTTTAGTTTTTTGAGGAAACTCCATACTGTTCTCCACAGTGGCTGCACCAGTCTGCATTCCCACCAGCAGTGCACGAAGGTTCCCTTTTCTCCACATCCTCTCCAGCACTTGTCATTTGTTGATTTGTTGATGATAGCCATTCTGACAGGTGTGAGATGGTATCTCATTGTCATTTTGATTTGCATCTCTCTCAGATGATTAGTGATTTTGAGCATGTTTTCGTATGTCTCTTGGCCTTTCTTATGTCTTCTTTCAAAAACTATCTATTTAGATCTGTTGCCCATTTTTTTATTGGGTTGTTTGTCTTCCTTTTGTTAATTTGTATGAGTTCCCTGTAAATGTTGGAGATTAAACCCTTATCAGAGATATCGTTGGCAAATACTTTCTCCCATGCAGTGCATTTTCTTGTTTTGCTGATGGTTTCTTTTGCTGTGCAGAAGCTTTTTATTTTGATAAAGTCCCATTTGTTTATTTCCCTTTAGTTTCCATTGCCCTTGGAGCTGTGTCAGTGAACATATTGCTTCAGCATATATCTGAGATCTTGCTGCCTGTGGACTCCTCTAATATTTTTATGGTTTCCCATTTTACGTTTAACCATTTTGAGTGTATTTTTGTGTGTGGTATAAGTTGGTGATCTAGTGATTCATTTTTTTGCATGTGTCTGACCAAGTTTCCCAGCACCATTTATTGAAGAGACTATCATGACTCCACTCTATGTTCTTGCCCCCTTTATCAAATATTAATTGAGCATAGTGGTTTGGGTCGATTCTGGGTTCTCTGTTCTATTCCATTGGTCTATATGCCTGTTCTTGTGTCAGTACCAGCAGTTTTGAGGACAGTGACATTTTATTCATTTTAAATATTTTTTTATTTTTTAATCCTCATCCAGGAATATTTTTTTCCATTAATCTTTAGAGAGAAATTGGAAAAGAGGGAAGAGAGAAAGAGAAAGAAACATCAAATGAG